>CAJUYG010000896.1:70544-95044 GCA_910591675.1 Galerucella calmariensis | reverse complement strand
TCACACAAATTGGCATTACAATTCGAAGTAGAACTCGAAAAGTTTATAATATTATACAGGTTGTTCTGTTGAAAGTAACAAAACTGCTGCTCACTTCAGGAATAACCGGAAATGTTTTGTCTGTCAAAATATTGTCTATGAATCAACCATAACCACATAGATATACAGGGTGGTCCTTAAGAAATTGTACACAGAAGTACAGTACAATCTTCACTTCAAAATATTGCGATTTAAGCCAACTAGCCTTCATAAAATGTTAATATTAAGATACAGAGTGTTGAACATGGAATTTTAATTTACGTTTCTTACAATAACTTCAACTCTTTTTAACGTATATGCACAAAAATTTGAGGTTGGGAGTTTTTGGATATGAAAAATCATAATTATATACCTATTTCGGGGCATTTTGTAGAGGGCGCCACATAGGCAATGTATGAGGCATGAATGTACGCAAAACATTTCATCTTCTACACTACCGCTACTTTTGTGAAGAATAATTGAAGCCACATCATTACACCAAAAAAAGGTATACTAGTTAGTATCCTTAGATCTTGACGGTCTTGGAGATAGTCTTATTTTATTGGCGCTAATGTGAAAGTTAAAAAAGTCTTGCGAACATTTATGCCGCATACGTGACCTTTGTGGCGCCCTCTACAAAATACATTGAAATAGGTGCAAAATTATGATTTCTCATATCCAGAAACACCCAATCTCAAATTTTTGTGTATGTACGTCAAAAAGCGTTAAAGTTATTGTAAAAAACGATCATTAAAAACTCATGTTCAACACCCTGTATCTCTTTTGAAATCAACATTTCATTAAGGCGGGTTGGTTTAAATCGCAATATTTTGAAGATTGAAGATTGTACTGTACTTCTATGTACAATTACTCAAGGACCATCCTGTATACCAATTTTCAAAAGCCAATTGATCATTCTATTCAGAATTTAAAAAATCCAGTTCCAGATTTGGAAAAAATGGACAAAATATTCCGACCTTGCAACAAAACCCTGTAAACCAAATTTTTCAAGAATGAATACCGCATTTGAAAGGTAAAAGAGCAAGAGAACGTGAATCCAGTTATTTACTAGGCTTTTCCGATAAAACGGCCTATTTTGTGAAATTTTGAATTACATCCTGTATCGTGGTTATTAAAATAGTAGTACCCATCAAGTGAGGGGTTTTTGAGATCGCCTAGGTGTCCTGCAGTGGCGGCTCCTCGAAGAAGGCTAAGGAGGCTAAGCAGGCTCAGCCTTCTCAACAATTTATCTAGCAAATAGCACCAGAACTATTTTTTCAAATTTCACAATCAATTCCCCGTCTTCGCTACTTACTTTAGAATCTGGCAACAGTGCTTTGAGGCTATATTCCAGAAGCATCTCTCTGGAAACAAGTGTTACTCAACACAGTTGCCATTTTTTCTACCATCTACCGTCAAAAACGCGAAAATGGCAACACTCTCTGCGGGCTTGTAAGTATCAAAATCGATCATTTAACACTGACAATTATGAAAAATATTCATGGTTAACGGGATCTGAGGTACACAACCCAGGAACATATTATATCAGGTTATTGAGTTTAAATTAAGCGATAAACAAAATATTGTTAATGTGATTGACTCCGCTCGTACACGCGAAATAGAAAATCATTACCATATACTTAAAGACAACCGCGAAGTTTACAAAAATCTTTGATTTCGTGTTGTATTTATGATCCCAAGATTTGGCTTTTAAAGGGCACGATGAAGCTGAAAATTCAGTTAACAAAGGTAATTTTAGAGAATTGGTAGCTGGTACGGCCGCTGCGCGAAGGTTAAATTAATTGGCTGCATAACGTATATTTTTACAAAAACGTTTCATGTCCAGCCTCCTCTCTCAAAAAGTTTACGAGCCGCCACTGGTGTCCTCTATCTGTAGTTAACGTATGTCACCTTCCCAATGAATCACCCTGTATAAAATATCTATCCATCAATCTATATCGTGAGACACTCGTATAGTATCGGGCATATTTGAATGAAACCTCAAAACTTTTATGTTCTAGAGTGATTTTCTGTTTACCAAAATCCGTGACGGAAACAATAATCATTCTCTGTGGAACTTGGACAAGTTGAAAAAAAAAGAAGTTGAGAGAGCGTCTTAAAAGTGCTTCAAAAAATTAATAACCGGGTACGGAACTAAAACTTCACCAGACTTAGTTGTTTAACTTTGAAAGTACGTTCTTAAACTCTTAATTGCTTTAAAATTTTATTGGAAAGTTTTTATAATGACTCGTCGCTAGGAAGAATTTAATTCGTTAAAAAATAAAAATATCAATGTGAAGTCTTATCCATTTTCTATAAAAAAAATTCCATAATTTCTAAATTGACCGGAACATCAACATTTGATAAGGGTACTTTTCATCACTGCACATTCAACATAAGTATTAATAATAAATCACTCAAGTTTTGTTATAAATTTCAAACAATAAATATTCCGTTCTTATATTATTGGTGGCTGCACAAAAAATATTGTACGCGACGCATTCGAAAAGTGTACATACAGAGCTCGCCCACTTTCAAGGCTCCGCCTTTGACGTCTCTGAGACTATTATTTTAAATTGGCTTCGAAATTGACGACAGCTCAACAAAACGATTCGGTGAAAACGAAAGAAGGACATTGAAACATAAAATATCGCTGACAATCCATCACGGTGCAATTTAATTGAGTTCATCAATCTTTCAAAACACAACACATTACTGGGAAAATTAGTTTAGAATTCTTTTTGCGTGTTTCGACTATTCTAATTAGTTTTTTTTGGGTAGAATATTGCAGAACATAAGTTATACTTGACGAAATGAGAATAAATATAAAAATTTTTCTCGTCTATTCATTGTCAGGATTAAAGCAGGATTCGGTATAATCTGGAATATCGATCAATCATCCAACTGTAAGCACAGGGATTTATCATTTTGCTTTATAAAGTATGTGAAATTACAGATGGCTGTATAACTGTACATGAATTCGAAAAGGAAAGCTTCCCATCTTGGAAACAGATCAAAATATGTTATTACATCACTGACAGATGTAGCTATATGAAGCAACGTTATTGCCAAACTTGGATTATATCATATGATCGAAATTTTACGTCGCTTTTTGACAATTCGTTAATATTACTACATAAAGTAACTAGCTAAATGGACAGAAATGAGAGAACAGACAGAACACCGGTCGAATTTTGTTTTAAAAAGTGAGTAAATCGTAAAAAGTTGATATAGTTCATATAATACACTTCTTGGTGTGCGTCATCAGTTGTTAATGTCCCTCTAACACATTACGTTGGAAGACATGGAAAAAAGGCAGGTCTGTGATTGATCCCAATCAAAGTATCACAATGAGGAACCGTTGTTGTTCAGAACACGCGCAAGCGCGACCTATCAATCAGGAGAAATTACAGTATTCAAAATAGGATGCAAACACACCTTTGGTATTAACAATATGTCTTATGTCTCCTCAATTCTCGTCAGGTCTGTACTTTGTTGGTCAATTACTATTCATAAAAAGTAAATATTAATCTTATTGTTATATTTATTTAAGTTATACAAAAATAAGCTTAGATACACGGAAAAATATCAGCATTTGAAAGTTCTCGGCATTTTCAGTTAGAAAAACAAGCTGATTATTATTAATTCCATAGACTTCTCGAATTTGGCTGAATACGATCCTGATGATTTTATTAATTACTTAGCTTTGTTGAAAATTTCAATCAACGCTATATGTCAAAATAGCAAATAAAACAAACGACATACCCAAAACCCGGATATAAGTCACAAACGATAACGCACACCAAAAAGGCTATTGAACGTACTATAACCTTTGGGTAAACGTCAACCTTAGCGCTGTGTCACACGATCAAATTAGCATCAAATTAGCTTTAGTTTGGCTGTTAACTAGTTTGATCAAACTGTGAAATGACGTCACCAATTTGATGGGCAAAATATAGACTGTCACACGAACAAATTAGCATCAAATTTGCTTCAGTTTGACGGTCAACTAGTTTGATCAAACTGTAAAATGTCGTCATCAATCTGAAGTTGCTAGTTTGATGGATTTAGGAGCGCTCCTATTCGTATCAAACCAGATTCTGAAACTAGCATTTTCATTGGCCACTGCAAATTCCCTCCAGAAAATGCGTCCAAATAAACAACAGGTTTTTGGAAATTCAAACAATCTAACCAATGAAAAACATTTTATTTACTTGCAAACTCTTTGACCACGTAGTGACGATTGCGGACTTTTTCTTTCTTAGTTTTATTCGGTTTAGAGCCATTCGCACCGGTTACACTTAAACGTTAAGTGTCACTTAGTCGTTCGCACCGTATTTAAAGGCACCCTTAACGCGACGTTAAGGATACCTTAACTAAGCTCGGAATATCCACGGCTTAAAGTTCCACTTAACCTCGAAATACTAATTTTGAAGTTGATTTATGGCAGTTTAGATTTGAGTAAATTGTGCTTTGGTAGATGGTAGATGGTAGATCTTTGTATTTGTAATTTGTCTCATCGAAATGGAAATGTTAGAAGATGATGACGATTTAGAAATAATTGAATGCGGCATACCCAGACAGTTATATATAAGGAACGATTATTTTCATACATTCGATCATTAGACGTTATTTCTTAGGTTTAGAATGACGAAGGAAACTGCTCTCAATTTTCATGGAGAAATTGAAATTGTTTATTTTCTATGACATTTTTATACTTGCTAATAATATCTAATAATAATGTTTATAATTCAGTGTTTAGTTTTTGTAGTGGACAATATGGCCTGGACAACTAGTGCTACCTCATTGTTAATAGATTTATATCGATCCTTTGAAGTACTATATATACATATATACTATACTTAGAAATGTTGCTGCATCCATTCGCATATAATTTTTAAGATCATGAGGGTTTTCTGGGGCAATTTCATATTTTATCAAATCAATAATGTTATTAGCTCCACCAGCAGCATTGGTTAGTTGGTTTCTTTCCTTTATCCATCCTCTAGACCATATTCTCTTCTGCTTTTTTTAACTATCTTGCTCAGCTTGGATTATTTTTCGGTATAACACTATGCCTAAGGCTGCTATTGATAATGAAAACACAACTTTCTCTTTTCCTCCCAGTTTAATTGTATAAACAAATCAAACAAACTCGAAAATCAATAAATTTTTAGAATCAATAGTGACAGTGACAGTCAAACTGATGAATATAGAGTCGGGCATCAAATTCGCAATGTCGTCACCAGTTTGATGGTTTCATCAAATTCAGTTTGATGCTTATTTGACCGTGTGACACAGCGCTTACACTTCCCTTTTTCAATTGGCAGATTTCCCTTGATTTTCCAAACAGTTATCACATTTTTTTTTTCAACTGGTACTCCAAACTTTGTCAAAGGTGACGCAAGAAAATCTAGAATATAAATTCAAAATATTATTTTTGAGTGTTCTACTGTGTTCTACTACTATTTTGCTTGAAATGTATGTTGTATACTATCATCCTTTTAACAACTAGTCAATATTTGTGCTTTAAAATTACGTCTTGACCCAAAGAATCCATTGTAAACTTCTCCATTCTGTTTGTAGATACCACGCGATGCAATCATGAGGGACACTAAATAGAGATTCCTCTCTTCACGTTTAAAGATCTATTTACTTCGTTCTCTGTAAAATCAAGTTATCGAAAGTATCATCCGAAAAATACTGTTCAAACTCTTCTCTCTGTCTTTCGATGAGATTAGTTTTATTGTTTCTTTCATTCAACCATCCATTTTATTTTTCAAAACGAGTCAACCGATCGTGACTTCCATATTTATAATGGTGTCGTACACTTTGTTTGGGTATTATAGATGAATATACTATAGAAACATCCTTCAATGTGAAAAGTGCCGAAATCTTCATGGGATGTTGATATTATTTTGGCGGTGACATTTTTATTGACATTTGCACTACAAAATTAGTTTAGTCACAAAATAGAAGTTATTCACATAACATTTTTTTGAAATTGGTAAATTGAGTAAGTAATCAACAAAGTTATTGAAAGTATAATTCTAACACTATTTTAAAGATCTTACATAGTTTGAAAAACATTTTTTCACTACATTCCGGACCATATTCCTCGACAAACATTGAATTATAGTTCAAAGGAAACGGAGAGGTATGATTTATGAGATAAGCCAACCCTTTTGGTTTGTAATTATAAGGGATCACGTCTCTCGCGGTCACATTTGCTGCTACATTAGTCCAAGGTAGATGGATCTTATACAGCATATTTGATGATAAGTGTTCACTTGAAACAAAATTGTCTACCTTAGTTAATTAGGGAGCAGATTACTTTATTCTTTTCTTCAGTCGAGAGACATTGGAGGTACTGTAAAATGACAGAGTTCTCCAGAAAGTAATAGTCTAGTTTACACGTCTTAAACCGTCGGTGTACATAATCTTTTTCTAGCTACTTCAGCAGAATGACTTTGTCTTCTCAAGTTTCATATTTATTATGAACAAAGAAATATGTGTTGATTTTGGATAAGTATATAGTCCATGGAGGGATGGAAGGAGACGTATTGTTCAGGTCAAAGTTGCATATAATAATCCTTGCTGCTTGTGCTCGAATTTGATAGTGTGGGATTTCTTCGTCATCGGTTGGTGATTTTTAAATATCTGCACCTATGGAAGAATACTGACAGGAATAGGGCGATTCATTAATTGTTCAGCAAACACAATTAAAAATTTTTGAAATTATTTTTGGTTTTTGGCAGTAAATAGGGAAGCAGTTATAAGAAGTTAGAATAAAAAGTATGGAAATTGTTATATTATACTGGAAATTGATATTTTTTATTGTTTTTCTTGCCAAAAAACCTTTTCAAATCCATGAAATTGTG
Source organism: Galerucella calmariensis (assembly GCA_910591675.1). Taxonomy (NCBI): domain Eukaryota; kingdom Metazoa; phylum Arthropoda; class Insecta; order Coleoptera; family Chrysomelidae; genus Galerucella; species Galerucella calmariensis. The sequence goes on along the minus strand of CAJUYG010000896.1, from coordinate 88,145 downwards.
GAAAAGGTCAAAAATGTGTCATAGTTCCTCCAGCATTTTTGTGAATTATGATGAGAAGAAAGGGCATCAAAAAACAAATTTATGGCTAAATTTGTACTTCATGGAAAATAAGCTCGAAACTAATTTATAATAAATCAACTTTTTTTGAACAAATGAAATGATCATAATATCATTGTAAATTAACTTGAGTAGAGTTTGTTCAACCATCCTTTGCCGTTACGTTATACATTGTGCAGCTTGCTCTCTCATTCATGAAATGGATTAGACGGAATTATGACGTCATTAACGTATTTCTCATCTAGGGTCGACATAAATTTTATCTGTTCCTTTTGACAGTTCAGTTGTCATATTTTGAAAACAATTCCTAACATATGTCATTGATTATAATTTTGAGGTTAAGTGTGAAATAACCTTAGAGCATAAAACAGACAGGAAGGAGTCTTGTCACTCAATAGCTGTATAAGAAAATGCGACGTCGCCATTTGCAACTCCCTAATTATGACTCATTTGTGAAGTTGACGTTTACTGACGTAGATTGAAGGCACGTTTTTTTACATCAACGGAATGTTGGAGTCATCAGTGGCACATAAAAAAACGCAGTTGTTATTTAAATCATTTGACCACTGACAATCTATTTCTGAGTTGATTGTTGTTATTACCAGTTCATCTGATAGTTCCACTTGAATTTTTTTCAATTTCTGACGCTGTTAATATCGCCGTCAATACCTTGTTACTACATTTTAAATTTATTTCTATTAATTCGTTCATTTCTTTGACCTCTTCAAAAAATCGTTAGTTTTTTGAGGTTAAGCTGTCATTTAGTGAACTACCAAAGTTATCCACCACCTCGATACAACGGTGGAGTGGTTTGCAATTTTGGTTGATGCAACAGTAATAAATGAACGCGTCATTTCTTCAATCTACAATCCACCAATGAATATAAAAACGCAGCTGGTCGATTGGTGGATCTACCCGTGAATAAAAGAACATGCCTTGTTTATGAAGTTTCTTGGGGAAAATAAGTTTAAACGAAAGTATTATCAGAAGTATTATTCTACATTCGTATTTTCATTGCTCCTAGACAATATTGTTTGTATGGGACATAGGACAGCTTATAGTTTTATATTTAATTCATTCCAATAAGCTACAATTTAAAATTTCACATATCCCATACCCTATACAAACAGTACGCCACTGTCAAAACGGAAATGACTATTCGCCATTCGCAACCTCCTATATTTGGACGCAAACTTATTTGGTAAATGCTCCTTCCTGTCTGTTTTATGTTCCAAGGAAATAACATTCAAGTAACATATGTAAAACAGCAGAATACGTCACCGATTACGACGTAACCACAGATTATAAAAAGAACAATTACGAAAGCTTGACAGAGAGCAGTAAAAAGAGAAAGAGAGATTATTCGACATACCCATTCAAATGCCCATCGTCTTATGTCGACTCTGTTCGGGCTGCTTCACGAAATTTCTCAACAGGATTGTCAATTTGCATAACATTTCCTTCAATTTACGATCATAGGTCAAATATTTATAAGCATTTTTTTGAGTGTGATAGTTATACAGATACAAATATTCGATAATTACTTGTTTTAAATCAATTTTATTATCATTAAAAAAATTATACAATTAAAAGATTATAATGTATAAAAATCGTACCATAAATATATACTTTTTTTCACAAACCATATCCTTGGCAATCATGCACAATAACGGTGACGGCTAACCTAACCTAATTGAAACGTCAAAACATGCTCAAAATCTTTTGTAATATGTGCTCAAAATTCATAACGCCATTTTTGTTTGCTTCATTGTTTAAGGGTGTTCAATCGGCGATATTTTGTGTTAGTTGACTGATCGATTGTGCGTGTGGTAATATTAACTATAAAAATATAGTGGAATAGACTATTATCACGACGGAGTGTATTGTTCATAGAGGGACTTCCAAATAAATTTTATTCGGAAAGAAAAATGGTGTTCTTTCGATTTCCAAGGGATGAGAGTTTATAATTTGATATCCCGGCCTATGATATAAGTAATTTTAAAGTTTTTACTATTAACTTTGGTGCTACAAATTATTATCAAAATTCTCCCCTGTATAGGTGTATATTGTATTCCCTTTGATAATAAATAAATTAAGAATTATTTGTACTTTGAAATTTGGTTGATTTTTGTAATTATTCGTGTTATCTAAAAATGTATTTATTAATTAATCTCCCAAGAGTAATGACTATTTATAACAAATTATAGAAATGTACATATAGGTATTCAATAAATACATAAATATATATTCGATTATGATTATTGTCTTAATTCATGCCGCGGTTTTAAAGATTTAGTGGAAACTTCCAAAAAAAATAGATCCGGTACTAGAGTCAACAGTGCAATTTGGTAAAAAATTCAAAAAATATTTTAAACTGGCAACATCGCGGCCATACCTAGTTAAAGGTCCAAGGTCATTGACGACGGAGCTGAAAATCGTTTGATATTTTACCGGGATTCGTATCTGTTTTCTTTATAATCTGTGACATAACGGCCAAGGATGGCTGAACAAACTCTAGCTAGGTCTCCTTTGTTTCAGAAAACTGAAATTTGGAAGTGTACGCTTTTGCTTCAGTTTTGGGTTTTTCTCTCATTGAACGAGCGGCAAGATTTTCTCCACTGAAACTAGTTTTGTAACGGTATCAGCTGATATGCACCATGCTCTAATAGCCGGAGAGCCAGAGCCAAAACAACTGTTTCAATTTCTAAAGGCTGGTTTTTTGTTAAATAGTTGTAGCCGATGGGTACACAAACATGCTCCGGTCAGTCAAGCGTGCCGTAGAACAGGGGTGGCTCAGGTGCGATATTAAAGGTGTATCATTTGACGGGTCAACAAAATGAATTTCTAAAAGTTGAAAATTGTTATACAACTTCTCTATTGTATGAAATAAAAGTTGTGTTGGTCAGTCAGTCATACATTAGAACAGAGCTGGTCAGTCAGTCCGGATAGACGTATGATAAATAATTATTAAGCGCAATTCGTTTCTAAAACTTCAAATTTTGTCAGAGGGTTCAGAATTATGTATTGAACATCAAAACATCCGTCAGTCATGTGTTCAGTAGAACAACGTCCGTCAGTCAGGTGAAAAAGGTAAAGGTCTGTTTGAGTTTCAGGCTGCGTATCACGATATTCCTACGTTTTGTATTGTTATTTTAACAATCAGAAAACGTCATTTGATGTTTTAATTTGTGGTTCTATGGATAATTACCATTTGTATCGCATCGACAAACGGTTTATTTAATCATTTGATACGTTTCGTGCGGTATTATTATGCAAAAAAATAAAAAATTGTGGATTCAGAAAAACTTATCTTATCTACACCAGTAAATGTCAATTGGAAATGTGATTTCGGCTATTGTAATAACTAAATAACTAAAAATAACTAAATTTAATTACGTTCTCAAACAATTGATTAATCCATATGAAAAATTTGTATGAGTTGTAATTTCGAAAAATATTCGTGCTTAGGAAGAAGCATTAATTATTGAAGGTATAAAAAATAATTGAATCTCTTACGTTGGAAATATAATGTATTTCTCTTACATTGGAAATAGAATATATGCGAATGAACGGGTGTATTGAAAACGAACTAGAAAAGACAGGTATACTCGTCGGTAAGAATCCGAATTTTCGTACACAATAGCTAGATTTCAAGAGAGAGGGCTCTTTTTCCCCCACCTTTGAACGTCCTCCACTTAAAATTTTAACAGTTATTCTACCAAACGCTTTTAGAAATTCATTTTGTTCACCCGTCAAATGATACACCTTTAATATCGCACCTGAGCCACCTGTTCTACGGCACGCTTGACTGACCGGAGCATGTTTGTGTACCCATCGGCTACAACTATTTAACAAAAAACCAGCCTTTAGAAATTGAAACAGTTTTTTTGGCTCTGGCTCTTGGACTATAAGATATATTCACCATCTGACGCATATGGGGCGAGTTATAATTCTGTGTTCGTAATACCAGATAGACTTGAGATTTAGAAATAATTTGACATCATCAACTTATTTTTGAAACTTTTCGTGTCACTGTTTCTTCAAAGGTGCGAATGTATGTAGATGTGCTGGATTGTCCACTTCATTATATACTTTAGAGCTGTTGTCTTGAACATATGTTAGCTCGTTTCTTTTCACATGAAACCTAGGAGCTGGACCGAGCTCATCTAGATGTATACGGACATTGCTGTTTGTATGAATTGACCACTATTATCCCTTAGTACAGTTTTAATTGATTTTTTCTTGATTCCATATCTCTTACAAATAATAGGACTTCTTTCAGCGTTACCTCATTTCGAACTTTTCTATAAGAAAACTTCAGCGTCCGCCTTATTCTTATAATACAACCACATCATACCATTTGAAGATAACTTCCACTATCAACAAAGTTATTCCTAACTTCTGAACTTCCGCGCCATCAACTTTGTTCCCTGTACGTGTATCGGTTGTAAAATCAAATTATTACGGTGTTATCCAAGTGTAATCATGATGAGAATTTTAAAGAGATCAACTGCTAACGTTACACATAAAAAAGCAGAGTCGTGTGAAGTATCTGTAATAATGTTTCAACCTACATAACTCTCAGTAGACTTTGGATCGATATAACCAATATTCCGGGTTGTTTTATTTTTCTCCCATCCTAGCTGAACGAAAGACTTTTTCCAAAACTGTTGGAAGTACAAAAGAAAATATATCAAAAGGAAAAAATTGATCTAATACGGTCCTGTGTAGTAGCTTGAGAGAATAAAAAGGCATTGAGAGGATGTATTTTCTGCCGTGCTGCAAGTTTTTGATAAGAAAAACACTAAAGTTCCATTATCATAATATTGAACATTATTGAGGAAATCCAATATGACTTTTAGTAATGGTTTTCCAGAAAAAGGTAGAGAATAATTCTTCTATACGTAAATATTTTCATCTAGAATCAAGGAATAAATGAAGCTAAAGGCCCTAAGGTGACATATTGAATGAATTATGAATGTAGATAGTTCTTACTACGGCCTTTTTTGGTTCGACTGTGCTTTGTTATACTATATAGCATGGTCTTTTGAAAGGCCAACTTATTGCTATCAGATAGGTGTGTCGTTGCCTAACAGTAGGAAAAATAGTTACAGTATGTACACAAAAAGTTGTTAAATTAATCTTATTCAAATACTCCAAATTACTGAATGGGCATAATTCCAATAGAATAATTCCAGCTTCCATATCAACACGAATATGTTGGCTTTACTCACCTTTATTCATTAATATTCCAATGTTTCTAATGTACATACTGACATGGAAACATGTTCAATTACATTTTTCCCACCTAAATTAAGTACATATAGATATTTTCAGAATCGTTAGTTAGCTCCTATACTAAAAATTGAATAGGATAAACAATATATCTTCCACTTAAACTATACATATTGTTTCCTACATGACATTATTGATTCAAAGTAAAGGTCGTGAATGATAAATTGACTTTAAAAGATAATAAACAAAGCCTTGATATTTTATTGAACAAACAATACATACAATGAAAAATTATCAAAGGTTAATGATGGTTAGAAAGAAAATGTAGGTTGTCATTAAATTTATTTAAACTGAAATTTTGTACGTATGAAATTATTTAAAGTGCTTTTTTTAATTTAATTTTAAGGTTTTTTTGATGGAATACTGCTTATTAACATGTATCTCGTAAAATGACTTATGACTTAACTAGATCCATTCAATTATTGATTAATAACCACTCGAGTTCGATTAGAGGTGAGAGCCAATGACATAATGGAATTTAATGATTTGAAAAATAAAAATGGACTTCTGCACTTCATTATAAATAGATAGCAATATATAGTTTGTAATTAAATTATTCTGTTCCTTCATGAAAAATCTGCTCCAAACTCTATAATCCCATTTTTTATTCGCCTTGTGCTTTTAATGCCGAGTCTCCTACGAGTTTTTGACACTTCAATTTTGACACTGTATTTTCGACGAGTGAGCTGCAACATTTCACTGAATTAAAATAAAAATTGACCATCTTCCATCTCTTCAATTTTTGTTCATAAAATGTTATTGCAAATGACAATAATATTTCTGCACTACTAGCTGTGAAGTTGACAATTATTGCTTCTTCTAGCCAACTGAAGAGTTGAATTTTTATATTAGTGGTTAATATATTTTCTATTATCAACCTAGGTCAATAATGGACAAATTCTAATATTTTGAGAATTCAGGGATAGTAGTTCAACAAAAACTTGTGCAACATAATTTTGTATACCCAGGAGATTGTCTTGAACAAATTTGCTGCTTGAAATTACCTATCAAGATAAAGTTATTTGACAAAAAATGCCATTGGTTTGAAATTGGCGCTCAAACAAACAAACAAACAAACAAAAAATTACTGAAACGAGTACCTACGTTCATAATTTCATAGAATACACCTTCCCCAGAAGAAGCGAAGCTTGTGCTATTTTACATTTCATTTTCTAAGTGCGCATGTTTGACAGTCGCCATTTTAAGCCCGTTATCTGTGAATGATATGTGACTTTATTGTTCACCAAAGAATTTTCTTTGTTGTAAGATTTTTGATTATTTACATATTTTTTTGTGTTTTGAACGATAAAATTTGTTTAAAAAATTATATTTATTAGTAATGGCTCCAAAAACTTGTACAATTCGTGGCTGTCATTCAAGTGATGGATGAATTATTGAAAAACACAACAAAACTTCGATATCTATGGAGAAAAGTTCACTGACGCTTTTTTTTATAACTTCGTTGTCACATATATCAGTACATTTCCTCTGGGTGTGAAATTTGATTCAGAATCTGGTGAAGTGTAACTTCCAAATATATAAATAATAAAAATCTTATATTCAAGCACCATAATTATTGTAATTTTTTAACATCATTTAATGAAATTCTTTCTATTGAAAACTGATATTATGAATATACAGTGTGGAAACCACTTATGGAATAAAATTCTTTATGTCATTATTTTAGAAAATTATAAAAAATGCCGAAGACGTCATCTTTGGAATTGAGTTGTGCGTTATGTGAACATAAATGTAAATGTACAGGGTTATTCACGCAAGTATGCCATAGTCGGTGTTTTCTTTTTTTAATGAAACCCCCCGTATATTTGCATATTTTTTAAATCCTCCTAATGAACCGATTCCAACAAACTAAATATAGTATGGTCAATTATAAATCATACGGGGTTAAATTTTTATTTTTACAGTTATTAAACACATACATAGAATATCTGATGTATTTGATTTTAATACATTAAAATAAATGCTCAAAATGTTCTCCACCTAGTTGTTGGCAATAGCACAGTCTCCTCAACTTTGCTTAAAGTTTGAGGTGAAATATTCCGTATTTCTTTAGTTATCCTGTCTTTGAGGACTACAATGCTAGTTGGTTGTGTTGCATATACTTTGTTCTTGAGATAACCCCACAGAAAAAATCTAACGGCGTGAGGTCTGGCGATTTAGCTGGCCACTCAATACCACCTCTTCGTTCAATCCATTTATTGGGGAAGATTTCATCTAGATAAGTTCTTACCATTAAAGCATAATGGGGTGTTGCCCCGTCTTGCTGGAACCAAACATTTTCTTTCGGTAAGCTAGGATCTATTGCGTTGGGATATAAGTTTGCCAACGCAGGAATAACTCCATTTCTTAGCATATTTAAATATTTTCCAGCTGTCAAATTTCCATCTATAAATATAGGACCAATAATATGATCACCTATGATACCGGCCCAAACGTTCACCTTTTGAGAGTACCTACTGAGTATGTGTCTCACCCATCCAATTAGGATTCTCTTTTGACCAATATCCACAGTTCCGTCGGTTCACCTCTCCATTCAATGTGAATGTTGATTCGTCAGAAAAAAGAATTGTACCAAGAGCTATCTCATTTCTGTTCAGCTTATTCATCAGTCTTTCGCAGAAATCCATTCTATGATCTGAATTGTCTTCTGTTAATTCCTGCACAAAAGTTAATTTGTAGGGATGAAGTTTTTCTTTATAAAGACATCTTAGAACAGTTGTATGACTAACATTATTTTCACGGGCAATTTGACGTGTACTTGAAGTTGGATTCTCTTCGACACTTAACAAAATATCTACTTTCACATCATCTTCAACGAAGTGTGGTTTTCTTTTCAATGATTTGACATGTCCAAGTTCTCTGAATTGTGCATGTATTATAGACACAGTATTTTGTGAAATATTAGGCAATTCGGGATACCTGTGATTAAATAAGTTTGCCACTTCAACTTGACTTCTGCAGTTATCACCGTACCCGATCATCATCAAAATCTCAATTCGGTGAGTCTCAGTTAAATATTTCATTGTTATGTCAACAAGGAAAGAGTGTTTGACAAAGATTCAACTTTTTCAGTATAAACTGTCGACACATCAACAACTGACAGAATAGAAAACAATCCACATTATTTACCGATTTAAAACAATCAACATTATTTACCGATTTTGTCTAATTATTGGCGTTTTTAGGCAATTTTTGTGTATTTATGATAAAATTCATGGGCGTAGCAGGTTTTGTTTAATATACAAATACGTCTAATAATTAGTTAGTTTAGATTTTTGATAAATCCATATTTAGCTAATTTAAAAAAGTACCCATATTTCAAGGGTAGTGAATTATTAATTTTAAGATTTCACCCTGTATAATTCATAATTGACCATACATTATTTAGTTTGTTGAAATCGGTCCATTAAGAGGATCTCAAAAATATGCAAATATACAGGGTGTTTAAAAAAAACAACACCGACTATGGCATACTTGCGTGAATCACACTGTACATTTCAATTTATGTTTACATAACATTTTACTTCATTGCAAGTTGACGAAAAACGACTAATGCATTTTTATATTAAATTTATCAACAATTCGCATGTAGCTGATTACTTGTTGTAACAAGATGTCCCATTATTTTTTCAAAATCCAATCTAAATTATTCACAGGTTTACTTTATGTTTTGAACGTCATGTCAGCCACACAAAATTGCAGAGGAAAATTAATAAATAATGAATGGGGACGGCCGTTCTCCCGCCGGCAGCGACCCATGTTGATAGACGTCAGTCAGCAGGCTGGTCTTGCCATGACCACCGAGGCGCTTTGCCGGAAAGTACTGTATGAGCTAAACTGTTAGTATTGTATAAAGTTTGGGGTTGGTCATTGTTTATTCAAACGCGAAAATAATCTTTCCACGATCCTATTAGTTTGTCTTATACAGGGCATTTCAATAAAAACTATTTACCCTACATACATTTAAGTTGCATAGGGGCAGATGTTTGCAGGATATTATTTCTTCTATCTCAAGAGAGAGAATTCCAGAATTCTGTAATCAAATTTTAGTGCAGAATTCTCAAACTCTGTTATTATCGTGGAAAAGAGCCTGTTCTTATTCTTATATTGTATTGAATTACTTATTAGTATAAGCTTCAGTTCCTATTTTTCATTCCTTCAATTATTTTATGTGATTTCTCATTTTATCCTATTCCATTTGTTGCTTGAACTCGCCTTAACTCTTTTCATTTAATGATGTTTCGATATTTCTGTCTCTCGTCTCTCTCTTTCTATTTCCCATGGCCCAAACCAAAAAAACATTCCAATTTTGTCACCATAGCGACGCAAAGGAACAATCGTTTGATATAATAATGATTTTGTTCAGATTAAATTGGATTGCACTGGATATAATGTATATCTCCAACAAATGGCAACTGACTGTCACATGTCAAGTAAATTAAAAACAATTTAACTACGGAATATGGAAAGTAATTTCATTATAAATGTAATTAATGTAACTGTCACTAGCACATTTGATAAGTTTACCGTGAAATTTAACTGTTTGATTCAAATTTTATACACAAATAGCAGACTTGACAGACGTTGTCCTTTCCCAACCTTGCCTTGCAAAAAACATATTGTCTGAATTCGGACCATTTCAATTTTGATTCAAAAATATCATCTCCACAGAAAATGTGACTATCCCGATTTTCCTCAAATTTTCCGGCAAAAATCTGCCTATGCCGAACTGCGGCTGAATCGAAAGTCAAATGTTTAATTGCAGCAGCATAATCATGTAAAATTTTTAAATAATGTTCATTTTTTTATTTTGAATGCGAGACTCCATATCTTGAAATAATTTTTGTCTTCATAACGACAAAAAGCGAACAACATACTGGAAGGCAAATGCGAAAACCAGAAAAATTATGGAGCCCTAGAAGAATGGAAAATGCACAAAGGGCAACCACGCTCTTCAGCCTCGTTTTATGTATTTCACTTTGAGCAGGGCTGGCTCCAAAAGAGTGATTTCCGCACTGATTTTACAAAACGCATTTGTATTGACAATGTAAAATATTTGCTCGGCTCTTAGATCAGAGGGTTGTTTATGTCAAGGCAGAACTTATTGAATTTTTCTAAGAACAGTTTATACAAAGAAAAAGTCGATCAAACATAAATAATTTACATTTTACTGTGTTGAATGTTTCTTGAATGGAAAAACAGAATAAAATGCAAAGTGGGAAGAGTAATGGTGTATGATTATCTGGGAACTATTTTTTTGACAGAAGATGGGGGGATAAAAGCAAAAGTAACAAATAGAGTGGATTAATCAACGAGACTTTACTACACACTTGATGAAACTGGGACATAAAGGTATTGATATGGAAGTGGAAATGAAGATCCACAATCCAATAACGATACCAATAATAACATGCGAGTGGAAATTGGACATTGAGAAAGAATGATAAATCCAAGATGAACACAATCGAGATGAAGCACCTTAGAAGAATAGCAGGTCAAATGTGAAGATGGAGAGATAAGACCAATAACAAAACAATAACCAATAATAAGGAAAATGAAGAGTTCGTATGGACATATATTCAGAATGAAAACAGACAGAACTACAAGAAAGGTGATGCAAGCAGGAACAACTATGCAGAAAAAAAAGGGGTAGACCGAGAAGGGAGTGGATAGATCAAATAAAGGAGATAGGTGATGAAAGGGGAAAAATCTGGATGGAATGAAAAGATTAGCAAGAGACAGAAAAAAGTGGAAGCATTGGGTACAAGAGGAATCGGAATTCTGTCCGGAAAACTGGGGGAAGAAGAGAAGGAGAAGCAAAAGAAGGTATAACTTATTCGCCTCATTTTATCAATTCATGATTAATAAAGGGTTAAAATTAAGAGTTTCAGTTATAGAAAAACAATATTGAGAGGTCATAAATAAATAATTCCGTATATAAATGAACATTTGCTATCAATTTTTCAAGACTGATGTGTTTGATGAAGTCTTCACAATTTTCCTACGAAAACTTTGTAAGTGATTATTGCGGGAGTCAGACTGCATCAGCTTAGATCAGTTCGCGTTCTATCAAAACCAATTCCATTTTTTGGAAATTTGCTTCCGATCGTATTCCCATTATAAATTGAGAGATATGCTAAGAAACCTAGTCGATGGTAGAGTAAATTTCAATGTTTTTTAAAATGTAACCTAACAATTTGTATGAAATAATGTACCTAACAGTGGAAAAGGTTCAAGAAAATAATTACTGTTTTTGTTCTTTAGCTAAGTTAACATATGCTGCGACATCCAGTAGGATAATTGGCAGTTCAACAATAACAAAGTTGGTAACATAATACTAGAGAATTCCAATATAGTGGTGTTTAAAAAGTTCATGTAAAGTTTCAATTCTCTAGCCCGGTCCTATTTGTGAGCTATATCCTCGGGACTGATCCCTCCATTAAGTTCCTTGTCAGTTTCATTAGTATAGGGTATGCTCCAAATGTTCCTTCTCTAGGTAGCACCCTCTGCACATGGCTTAATCTTTTGATCCTTCACATACCTATTACACTATGTCTTTGACAGTTTTCCCATATTTGGTTTGCCGCTAATTTCAGCCTCCAGTTCTCCAAGGAGCTGCTTCGCCCGACTCCAACCTAGTCAGATTTCCCATCATTCTAGAATTTTTTGCTACCCCCACTTTCTTGTGATTATGGTTGATGTCAATAAGGTGACGGCGGAGAAAGTTTCCGGACTAATGGGCTTGTTTGATAAAATTTTTAAATCATTCTTAACTGTCGTAAAACAAAGTACTAAGGATGAAAATATGATTCTGAAAATTTCATGTCAATAGAATATGTCGTTCTCCTAATACAACCAATTAAACAAGCATACCGTAGCGGGGCGAAGACTATGAGTGTGACGTCACCACATATTAAAGTTAATGTACACAAACATTACGCTCCTGACCGTAACGTGCCTCGCGTAGACTTTATTTAATTTGAATTACTCGTAAAATTTTGTGTGGATAAAATAAAATGCGTGGACCTAATTTTAAAAAAGCAGATTCATTAAATCTTCCAGAAGTGGACTTGTTAATGATTATGAAGTTTTTTAAAAACACGAGTTTATTAAATTATAATTTTATACTATGTGACACATCGTTTTCAGCTGTTTTCTGGCCAGAATGATTCAAAATGTCAATATTTTCATAAATACATGCTCTCTCAAATGATATACGGGGTGATTTCAGGTGTTTTATTTTATTCCTGGTCTGGTGGACAAAGTAACGAAGATAACGCTATAGGTTACTCAGTAAAAAATTGCAATTTTCTTAACTGCAGACTGCCCAATTAAAGGAGCCAATGTTGGAAAGAACAAGAAAAACTTATTTTGATGGAGCAGGTGATAATAGTTCCAAATGCTCACATCAGATCAAAATGCACATGCACCTCACTGGTAAAAAAGCGATATTTGTTAGAGCTGATCCGGATCAAATAAAACAATTTCTTTTAAAACATAATATACGCCAGTTTTTTTAATGATCTACTGAAAAAGATTACCTGTTTTTTGGAAAAAGCAGTACCTATTTAAGTAATAAAATTTAATTTGTGAAGAACTGATCCATTATTTTATTGAATAATTTTGAACATTAATAACACCACAAGCTATAAGAACAATATCATTTACGTATTCAAACAAATTTAGATTAATACAAGCGTGTGGTTTCCAATAACCCTCTCAATATGGATTTACAACGTATTTTATAATGAAATTTATAACAATACTCATTGAAGAAAAATGAGTCCATTAATGGCATTGAGTCTTATTGTCTCGCTATTCCACCCGTATTACCGTTAACCCTATGACCCTTGTGCATCAATATTCGGATACCGTGAGTTCATAACGATAGCAGAGTTTCTTCAAGGCACGTTATCCCACATTAGTTTAAAAGTGACCTCTATGGACTCGGCGCAGCTTAGTCGCAGCTTGGTTTTCTACGTATATCCTTCCTTTCCATCTCACTACTACTCTTCCTACACCTACTTCTGAGGAAGCATTATTGAATGCACACCACCAAAAAAACTCACATACACCCATTAAGACACTGAAAATTTTGTGTAGCGGGAAGATCTTCTCAGTTTTGGAATTTTCGCGGTCCGATGCATTTTCTTATCTAATCTCATAACATTTCCATGAATCGCCATACATATTAAATGTCGGCAGTAGAATCTGAATTGCAAATTGGCTAACGCTCTCAATCTCCAAGAGAGTGGAAGTAATCATTATTCTAAGATTAGCTAATACGGAAGGATATAAAAGCAGTAAGGAATTTCATTAAGAAGAAATGGATTCCATAAGTTTTCTGTTGAGTTGAAACTTCTGACTAAGACGTAGTTAGTAGTAAAAATAATCAACGGCATATCGTTGGGAGGAGACTATAAAATAAATAGTATCATGTAAAGCATCAAACGAGAGCTGCTTATCAAGTGATGCATAGAACAAGATAGTTGGTGCCTGTCAACAACAGTTATGTTCAGTGAACTTAGTGCCAAAGTTTCAAACCGCTTCACTTAAAGCTGTACCTGAATAGAATTCTCAAAGTTGATTAGTGAGTCGAAAAATAGAATTATTTCGCATGAACAAATATCTGTAAATAAATTAGTTTCCTGTTGGATAGCGTATCTGTTAGTGGAAAAACATTCAGTCAATTGGTTCCAAAAAACTCTAATCCTCATTATCCATCAAGAATTTCCCACACGGTGTTTGGTACAGGGTTTTTACGGTTGAGAACTACATGGTTTTGTCTGCTTCACTGCCTCCTGAGCCCGTTCTATGATCCTGAAAATATTTTTCTCACATTCCACTCACTCAAATAATTTTTTCCGATATTTGTAATTAGTGGCTCGCACCAGACCAGCGAGACGAGATTTCCTCAAAGTCTTGTCTCGTCTCGTCGATGCAATGATAAGTCTCGTCTCAAGTCCCGTCTCGCAGCCTCCAGTCTCGTCTCGTTTCGTTTCTCGTGAGAGAGTCTCGTAAAAGTATCAAAATCTCATCCTTCATAATCTGATTGTTTCAGTGCAATAAGGAATACTTAAATACTTGCTATAATATAAGAGTCGGAAGAAAAAATTACAATTGTTGAAAAATAACATGTATTTGAAAGTAATACAACTGAAGAAAATGAAAACAACATCATTTTATGAATGAAATAACTGAAAAAATCAAAGGTAAAAAAAACCCTCAGCCCTCTCGGTTGCAAATGTTTTTGTTTTTCACCCAGTCGCTTAGACATAACAAACATCGTGCAGATTCATTGTTGATGCGATTTCGATGTTTTCTTATAGTTAATGAAGCACGAGAGAATAATCTTTCCGCCGGGACTGGTATGCTTAAGAGATCTCGTGCCATTAAACTTAGAATAGGAAATTCGGAAGCATGCATATTCCACCATTGATATCTGTTTCTTTATTACATCGAGGCATAGAAACATATTTTTTAAGCTCCTGCATCCATTCTCCTTCTGCATATAGGGTTGACTGCATACAAAACATCAAAATCAACCGATAACGCAGGCAGAGGCTTTTAAAAGCAATTTTTGGTGACATTTTTATCAAAATAAATTGATGTTCATTCAGAAATATTCACCTGCGAGACTCGAGACGAGACCAACAAAAGTCTCGTCTCGTCTGGTCCGAGTATCGTCTCGAGTCTCGTCTTGAAAACGGGACGAGACCATGCAAGACTCTCGAAAACGAGAGTCTGATGCGAAACACTTTTTGTAATGAAAATTCTATAAAATACGCTACTGTTTCCACCCACACTTTATAAACTGGGTTGTGATTAATAACATTTGTGTTTTCCCGTTTCCATCCAATCATGTTCAATAACAATAAAATTTAACAATTCAATTTTGGGTGAATTGAATTTTTTTTGCGATGCCCGTGTATTGTGTAGGTTATTCATTCATTTAGGTCAAATGAATTTTTGTTGACATTTTTGTTTTGTTACTGCATTTTAAACTAAATCAAATCACTTTTAAGTTTGATTGATGACCGTAATGGAATTGTGATGACAGTTGATACGAGCATAAAATCATTTTCGTTAGTTAAGCACACAGTGTAGTCAAACGTTCCAACTTTGGAAAACTGTCATTGATTTTCATTACTAGTGCTCAAACATTTTTGAGCTACTTCTGGACATATGGTCTGTTTCCACCGAATAGTTTTCAGCTGAACGAATTTAATTATTAGAAAAACAGTAAAATTAGATGGACAGCTCCCAAGAAAAAAATAATCGCGCAAATCAAAAAGAAATTTGATACGGAAAAAGCCCCTTCAGGATTCAATTGAATTACGGGAGAAATTTGGAACAGTTGCCCTACAAAGCAATAATAAAACTAGCCCAACTTAATAATGTATCATTCAAAATTAGACACGTGCCTACGATATGAAAAGTAGCAGAGATAGTTATGATCCCTAAACCTGGAAAACCAACTAATGACACCAATTCCTTTGCTTTTGGTAATTTTAAATATTCCTAAGAAGATTGAAACCAATTGATGACAAAAGGAAAGTTATTCTTGATCATCAATCTGGCTTCAAAGAACAACTTTCAACAATAGATCAAGTACATAGAATTACAGATATTATTGACTATTGTCCTCGTCTAAATTTCAACCAATCAACGCGCAATTTTGAATTACAAATGGTTTCTAGATGGAGAAACCGTTGACACACGATCACGTGTGGCCTCTTTCTTATGATCTTTGCCAACAAGGCGAAAGAAAAAGGAGGGAGATAAGGAGTGGTAGTGATTTAACCAACTTTCGACGGAAGTCCTCATATTGAGATGCCACATTAGTGACATTAGTCATCAATTCTTGTGTCAAATTGGAAAGCCACATTAGGAAATAGTGATTTTCAGTATTAGAAAGGTTATTTATGAGTATCAGTATAAATTAAAGTTGATATTGAATTGTACAATAGTGTTTGGAGTATGCTTTCATCCAATATATACCACCTTAAAAAGATGCATATTTATGAGAGTTCTTTGTTCCCCTAATTGAATTATTTAATGTACGCCTCTGGTTTGTTTACGTTTCAAGGAAAGTCGGCCATATTCAGAAGCCACTTTGGTCGATGATTCTTTATACTGTTATGTTCTCTTCTCTTTTTTTACTTCGTTGATCTTTGCAGATCCAAATTGGATTAAAGAGTGCTTATGGGTTGACATTATTCTTTTTAATGATCTATTTGACGCTACTGCTACTGATGGAGAAATACCTACAATACATTTGATAAAATATAACTTTATGCTCCAATTTTTGTTCTCAGTGTGATTCGAGCTGTAAGCATTTATTATGATTTTCAGTGTATGCCAGAGTTAGCTGTCACCTTCGAAGTTATTTATTTTTGTCCTTTTTGTCAACATCAAAAGATTCTCGCCAGGCTTCACTTGTACACTTGTAGTTCTGTGTATTCTCTGCTAGGACGCTCGTCTTGTTTAAACATTCGCATCAATACGAAGCGGGGCGAAAAAAACAAAGCGTCGTAAATTTTCCGATACATTAGTACTTTGGGGTTCAACGATTTTAAATGGAAACGGTTCACACGACCATAATAGATATTTCAGTTAATCAGTCATAACAATAATTGTACTGTAATTGTATGATAATTGAAACCTGTACCGAACACAGTTGTTGCAGTTTGATGTTGATAATTAACATTCAATCACGGTTTCCGATTTTTTTTAGTGCTCTAACCGTTAATAGTAGCTTTCAATGTCGACTCTCTCCCTAAATGGATTGTTGATTGACAAATGTGGTTATAGTTGCCAGAAATGAAATGTATAGTTAGGTGCAAACTCTGCAATCAATTTCAAACCATGAATAGCACATAGTTCATCGTAATTTATACATTTCTAATGAAAGTAGTTGAAGAACTATTTGTCTTAAGTTTATTCCGAAGAACATTGCTTAGAAATGTTTCTTCTCAAAGTGTAAGGACTCAGAATTCCAGGGTAATGGAACAAAATTGACTCTATGCTTTGGGCTCCTTGAAACATGATAGAGTAGGTTATTGCCTAGTTGGAACCTATGGTTGAAACTACAAGTGGTTGATAGCGAAACCAGTTTTCAGAACTAGGTTACCTGTAGGGTTGAATTGAAGACAAAAATCTGATATGAATATGAAAAACCGAGGGTTCTACCTCTACCTTAGTAGTGTAGAATGAATTAGTTAAATA
>CAJUYG010000896.1:52082-70444 GCA_910591675.1 Galerucella calmariensis | reverse complement strand
GAGGGTTCTACCTCTACCTTAGTAGTGTAGAATGAATTAGTTAAATAAAAATTACAATATAGCCTTTTTCTACGACCGTGCGTTTTAACCCACTTTCCCGCACGCATTTTAGTTTTGAAAGTGTCACTTTCCCACACTAGTGCGGGAAAGTAAAATTATGCAAATTTTGACCTTATTAGGTAGTTTTTTACTTCGGAAGTTATAACTATTGTTACAACAGCTAAATAAATAATCCATCAAATAAAATCTACATCTTTCCTAGCTTTTTGTTGCATTTTTAATTTTTTGAAAATATAAAATAATGAAGATACTATAATATAACCCAGTATATTCTTTAGAGTAGTGTCACAAAACAACTATCAAACCACCCGGGTTTGATATAAGAAAAATATACAAAAATAAAATTCTTCCATCTACAAATGACTTAAAACCGTTGCCGTCATCTTCATCGTCATTTTTATGTGACCTGCAGCCGATGCCATCCTCATCGACATCATCTTCTTACCAGTTAACACCAAATATCTCCACTGAACCGGTAATTTTAAGTAACTCACTGAATGCAACAAATTGTGTTTTTAATATTAATATTTATAATAATTAGTAGTTTTTTGTGAAAGTTTTGTATATGATGCATGTTGAAATGAAATAACTTTTAAAAAGTGGGTTGGTATAATTTTTTGTATATACGGTCGTAGAAAAAATAATGTTCCTAACTCATGCGTAAAGTGTCTTTCCCGCCCTTGACCGCTTGCCCGAACTCCGCTCCGCGTCGTTCGGGTCAACTGCAGTCGCGTGCGGGAAAGTATCACTTTCCGCACTTGTTAGAAAAATAACTATTTCAATTTGACAATCACTTTCCTGTAAATTGGGTCTCAGGAATCTTGACCCAGGATTTGTGCAGTGATCCCAGTAAAATTTTTCATAATCTGAGGCACATGCACTATGAAGCTCTTGCCCAGCTGTCATTTTTGAACTGATTACACAACTATGCGACGTGATAAGAGTCCACCATATTTATCATCCATATTGAACTGGGTACACTGTCACATGGTGTGGATTTTCGGCCGAAAGATGCCTGGAGCTTCACTAAAACTTTAGGTGACTGGTTCCTAGTAGGTTCACCCTTATCCTTTTCATTGGATAATTAGGATTTTAGAACCATAGTTCACGTCAAGACGTTTCAAGACGTTTCAAGACTGCTTTGCTTGCTGGTACAATCCAAATCATATCTCTACTTTATTTTCAAACAATTCAAAATTGTTGAAAAAATCCAATAATCTGGAACTCTACTTTTATCGTTTTTAATTATTTTGTCAAAGAAACTTCAGAAAAGCGTAAAATGTAAACAGCCAAAGCAAATCCCATTTCCCTACACTAAATCGAATTTGTAGGATAGAATGGAGGGAATCAGATTGGATGGATGGTCGATTCAACGTCGATTCAACCAACTGCTTGACATTGGGAGGTAATAAAAGTATCAAGTCGATTACCGCATATACCACGCTCTGGTTGGCACAGGCAGGGAATATGTAAAAAAAAACGGAAAATAGGAAATAAGCTCTATAAAAACGGATGTTTTGTTATGGTAATTTTTTCAGCTTCGGTAACGTCTAACGGTTGGACGTTGCCGGAGCTGGACTTGCAACCTATTATTTATTTAAAATATTAAGGAAAGATAAATTGCAACGGCGACTCAATTCTGAGACCAAACTGATATAGGTTCAGGAAGTAGTCTTACCAGTTCGCGGGTAATCCTACTTTATTTAAGTTATATTGAAGTTAATGAGATGATAGATGAAGTTAAGAAACCAAATAAATTTGATAAGTTAATAAATCAAGTTAAGGAATGTAATTGAAGTTAATCAAAAAAGGTAAGTGGTTGCCACCCTGAATAATATTAGTCGACTTGTTTTTCACCTCACAACTCTCTATCAACAAACCTGGAAATGCTGGAAGGGGAGGAATATGAACAACGTTGTTAAATTTACAAGTTGTATAATGAATTTAAAACTATTATCACAGTGGATGAATGTTGTTTTATGTTGTTTTACGTTGGTTTTACGTTGTTTTACTTTCCCCAGTTTCCTTACACAGGTCCTAGGTGTCTGATGTTAATCCATGGTAATTTAGTTCATGGAATCCACCTCATAGAAACTACTTCATAGAAAGCTCTTCGTTCGGAATGTCACGTGCAAATTGGCAAGTACAAAGTGGCAGGTACAAAGTGCATTCACATTGAATGCACTTTAGAAAAAAAAAGTTTGAGGTAAACCTCTCACAAGAAAATAAAATTGTTGACCTTATCGTTACATGGTTCACAGGAAAAAGGAAGCTTATTCTTACTACTCGCTATTAAATTGAACCATGCGATGAGCAATCGACATACGTTGCATATCCCTTTCCTGTTCACATGCTCCGTTTCGAAAAAGAATTTACATATTGGTAGTGTATTCTTAATTTCTCTCTCTATAGAAGAGAAGAATTGAAATATTTGACCAATATCAGAGTATACTGATCCTCACCAACGGAGATTATCCGTCGCACATTAAATGTAAAAATTTGCCTTTCAGCGCTGATCGATGCTACAGGTTCTCGACAAGAATCACATATTGATGAGGAAAAAGGACTGGCTACTCGCCGTCCGGTAGATATTCAAATATTCCGATGATAGTGGCCAAATATAACGTTACAGACTCTAACCTATGGAAAAGTTCATGAATAAGTGAATTAGCAGGATGGAATTTATTTTTGAAATGTTCCAATTCACTTTTTTGTGTCATCTACAAACGCTGGAAGGAATCTTGATATTTTTTTGAAGTTCTGTGCTGTCTTATAAGCTACTGAATACTATTGAGTAGTTCCGAATACCTAAAAGTCCTAGCATGAATATGGAGCATTAGAGGAAAATGTGATGTATGTATATTGGGGTGGTATTCCTGAAATATCTATCGTGGCCTAATTTTTCTCTACTCAAATCCGTAGGAAAATGTAAGGAGCTATTAGTAGTAGTTTTTTGGAGGAACTCCAGGATTACCGCAGGCTACAGTTTAAGTGAGTATCACTCTTCCGACCAAAAGTTTTCCAGCTGCTGTGCCCTAAGGTTCTGTTTTGCTACGTATTCCGAAAGAATGTGCGTAGAGGTTACTCCTTCAACTTTTTGGGGTGTCCACTAAGACAGTAGTGTCCTGTTAGGACGCAAAAAGGGTCAGTGCAATCCCACTCAAGCCTAGGAATCCATCTGCTTCCAGTTAAGATGCAAGAGTGGAGAGTACGTGCCAGGAGCCTGTTTCCAACTATGTTTCCAGAGGAAATTAACGCCATAGAAAAGTGTTCAATATCAATGGAATTTATAAAAAGCAGTCAAGCTGCCCTATATTAACGAAAATCTATTTCATTTTTCCACTTCAACATTCCGTATTTCAATAGGAAGCTAATACTTACCATGGAGGTGATACAAATACAGAGGCATCAAGCCATAGGCCTCTGTGTGAGTGGGAATGTCCGTCTGAACTCCGGTGAAAGGGAAATAGACAGACGATCAGATGTTTCTCTGCCTTCATTTGTGTATACAACATTTGCGCTTTTTGATGAAGACAGCCTAATCCTCTGACTTTCTATCTCTCCCTTAGATGCTCATGGATTCCTAGCTGGCTTGTTGCCTCTACATGGTATCTTTATGTAACTTACACCCATTTTTGTTGAAAAGAATAGTATTATTTAGTTGAAAATGCAAAGTAGTTTCCTTCAGTTGATTTTCTTCAAAGTAGATATCCCTCTGATGAAATGAACATCGAAACTCGTATGTTGACATAAGGACGTAGTACTTCTTATACTTCAGCACTGAATATTCATACGAATGAACATACAGCATTGTTTCCTTAATATGACTAGAGCACTCACCAAAGCGATCAATATTCTATTAATTTAATTCACTTTGTGCCTAAGCTTTACAGCTACATTTCTGAAACTATAAAATCCATAAAAAATATGAATAAGTTCAGAAAAAAGGTGAAAAAACATGTTCTCCAGAAGTCAAAGACTTGAACTGTTACGGGATCCGGTAAGGTTCGCGACCCTCGGAATTTTGCAACGATTTTTTTTAATAGAAAGCCCTATTGCTATAGAACAGAAGCATCCAAACTTTTTGCTGCGAGGGCCAGTTTGGTATTTAAATTCATTAGCGGGGGCCAAGCATTGTGAATATGTGAATTAAAAATTCTTATAACAAGTAAAGCAGCATTGAATTTTATTTTTTATAGTAAATTACAGAATAACAATACTAAACAAACATGTCTAAATTATTTCATGTAATTTTTAATGGGAATGGTGGAACTGGGTTTTTTCCTGGATAGTTTCTTCAAAGTTGGGATTCAAATCGGAAACACCAATTATACAATGTATTAGCAATGATTGCAAATGATCATCCGATAAACTTCGCTCTTAGATTTCAGATACTTCATCCTGGAAAAAGTTTGTTCGCACATATAGGTAGTGCCATACATAGAAATAAATTTACCAGCCAATTGCTTTAAATTTGAACACTCTTTTGCGTCCAAAAATTTGTAAAAATCGATCAAGTTTCCTTCCTTGTATTTGTTCTTATTTGATCGCTAGCTTGAAGATCAATTCTTTCTATTTGAAACTGACTTGAAACGTTGCCAACGTTGCAGTCATATGGATTTTGAAACAGCCGAATTTCCCTTGAATTTATGTCAAGATCAGAAAAACGCTCTTGAAATTCTAGTTTTAAATCCGCGATTACTTTTACTGAAAATATGGTGGGAAATCTTTCGTCAGTTTCTGTTCTGTACTAAATTTTTCACAGCACGTGAAATGGGAAAAATTACATTCATTCATACGAGCAATATCAGCTTGGCTCTGAATGCTTTGATTTGCTCGAATAAATCACAAATTAAGTGGTTTTTACCTTGGAGCTTCAAATTCAAGTTATTTACGTGTGTCACGACATCTGCATTTTTTCATATTTTTCAAAATCCTTGGCGGGCCCGATAAAATCGCCTGCCGGGCCGGGTTTGGCCCGCGGGCCGTAGTTTGGACACCTCTGGTTAGAACAAATTCTTGGATTATTCACTTTTGGGAGAGAAAATCGCAATTGAAAGTACCAAAAAACCGCAATTTTCTTAAAATATTTGACAATTTTGTCTTGATATCGGATGGTCACAAATTTAAGAAACAGCGGCGAATGGGCAATGTCGCCATTTCCGTAGCTCGTTACGGCTTGGAAATAACACCAAGAAATAGCAACAGAAATAACAACAAGTTTTTAGATTTATCTTTTCTCATATAATACCGATGTACTTACTATTCTATGATCTAAAATGTACTTTTTAGACATAATATTGTATGTTCCACAGGCACTAGCTTGGTACGTATATTCTATGACCTTAGAGTGAAAATATATAATTATGTATACTCTTGTGATGTTTAGTTGAAAATTAACGTCAAATGTCCGAATAAGTAGGTATATAAAATATTCGTCATATCACGAACATAGTGCTGAATAATCAAAAAGAAGGGTTCTCAAAATAATCGCAAGAACACAGCTCCAGTTTATTGTTCTATTCAATTTTAGACATATTTTATATTTATTTTGCTATTCTTCCACATTCGACAAATGTATAATTGAATAAATGGGAAAATATAGTAGTAAAAGGATCGAAAAACCTCATTCATGTTGAATACGAATTATTAGCCACTTTTCCTAGAAGGGGAAGGGAATACATCTCTTCACCTCAAATTGCCTGACCCCATGGGATTTCTAGTGAAGCAAAAAAATATCATAATTCAACACGTACCGCTTCCCGACCAACTGACACAGATCAAAGTGTAACTAAAATATCATTAAATACGGAGCAAGAGAATAAGAAAAAAATTGTTAACCTAACTATTATATAAATATTCATGATTATAAATGCAAATAATTTTATATTGTGATATATTCCTGTAATCTATTACAATGTATTCAGCTGAAAGAAAATTAAGACCATTTGACAACGCCGTTAGAAAGTGTCACCTGATCCTAATTTGTGAACCTAGGATATCTAGACATGAGCTTTGACATAAGATTTTAGTGTGCAATTTTATAAGCCTAAGTGTTAAACGAAAATATTTATGCTTAGAATATTTCTAAAAATTGGTAAAATTCAAGTATTTTCTTTCGGTTTTTCGTGTGAAACAGACTGACATTTAGTTCCAGATAATAACCTTTACGTTTTAAAGTGAAAATATTTATCGTGAAATAGCGTGAATTAGTGTTGAAAAAGTACAATTTTTTCAACTAAAATCGTGATTTTTGAAGTAATTACTGGATGATCCAGCGAAATTTTTGTTTTAATCTGCTTTATTTAAGGTGAGCTTTCAAACAAATCTAAAATTAACATAAAATTCCGAGGGTCGCGAAGTCGACCAGAACCCATATTTGTACTTTGTTTGAATGTTTTTGAAAATATATATTTTTTCCAATTTTTAAAAATATATATTTTTTTCCAGTTTCAGTAATTCATATACGTTCTAGTCAAAATCGAAACACTATTATAGTGAGAATAATATACTCACATTATTCCAGCGAGAATTATCCAACGTACATTATTTTTATTGAATGACAACCACATAACAACGTATTATCTTGATTTGACGCGTTTTTTATTATTTCCAGAAAATTCGTAAATTAATTCTGACTACATTGAGTCGAGTGATATAAATTTGTTGGATTGAGAATATAGAAGATTTTCCCATTGTTGATTGTTTGTGAGGAAATCATAATAAACTGAAATTGTAGCTAGATTCACTTCATTATATTATTGTCCTTTCAATATATCAGTGGTAGCGAAATCAGCTAAAATCCAAGCGTACTATCCCATTATCCATTAAAACCCTAACCTCCACCTCGGCTAACCCAAATTTACTTCACCTTTATCTACTTATATATTGTACATGTAAACGAACAAAACGTCTAAGAACACTCCATAAACCCATGAAGCAGGTTTGAATAGTTCATCACAATATTATTACTCTATTAAGATCGAGTGTAATTCACGTTGGTGTGAAGTGATAAAGCCGTTTTAAGGATCAATTTTACCGATAAATATAGATACTTATACTAAACTATACCTAGCAATACAAAATTCCAAATAAAGCAGGAATTATATGAGATTTGAATTTCTTAGTATTAATAGGAAATGGGACATCCATTTTGTGATGGTGTTGAGTATGACCTTGAGTCATCCAGTGAGGGCCACTCTATCTGCAATTTAGACGATTGCTTGAAGCATCTAATCGCATCAGAAAATACAATTTGTTTGATAAAACGTGGATTGAGGTTACATAAATCCTACACGATGTCACAAAACAACATACGGTGATCGAGATCATCATCGTTGAGTTCTTGATGTAACGGATATGTTGTACAGATAGTACTTTTCTCTTTCAAATTACGTAATATCGACCATTAAGATATGTCTGTGTCCGCTGCAATTTGACGTGAAGTATTATGAGAATCATCTTTAACTCTAAATACATCAAGTTTCACGTTGTTTTGTTACCTCAGAACGTCTAGCATATTTTAAAACAGGTCCTCAGTTGCTGATAGGTCTGTCTGATGAGTACTTTGCATTAAACAAATCGCCTACCTGTAGCTTATTCCTTGCAGATTATTAAAAAAATCGGCATTCAAAATTGACCTAATCCAGAATTTTTGGGAAGAGTAACTTGTTTCAAAAATAATGAATTTCGACTCTGTAAAATAACATCTATAACAACAGTATAGCCATAAAAATGCTTCTATTATTTCAAAAAAACTCTTTCTATTTACATAACAGAAAAAATTGAGATAACTGTGCTCAAAACACTTCAAGAAGAAGCTTCAACAATGTGCGAGAGCGATGCAAATTTATGAAAACACAAAAAACCTTTGAAAAAACTCCATATTTCTCGCAAATAATTCATAATGGTGGTTGAAAAATAACATTATCGTTTTTTATCCTAAATTAAAATCTCCGCAACTTGCTTAAAATTTAGCCTTCATGGTACAGTGCATGCAAAGTGTCCTAAATGCAGTTTTAATTATCCATTAGAGACAAGCGGTGCTGCGTTATGAAGGAGCTTGGAAAAATTCCCATGTGCTTAGTACATTTTTTGCTGTCTACTTAATCTAATGAGATGTCTGAATATTTTCATAAAACCAAATTAATAGTCAAGGTTTACAAAATGCCACACAAAAACGTCGATAATCTCACTAGCGCACAAAGTTTTTAACTCCAGTTTGAAGTTGTTTATTGGGTAAGAGTTACACAGAAGAAATTTCAAGATAACTCGATATGTAGAATTAAGTTCTTCAAAAAAATAAGTAGGTAATGTTAGATTTGTGGTAAGTGGGTTGAATTACCAGAGACAATTTGTTGAGGCTGCCTTTTTTGGCAGTTTTTTACCAATATCTACGTGACACGTTGAAGAGGTTTAAGAGCATACTAAGAGCCACTGGGCCAAGACAGTTTTTGTTGTTTGTGTTTGAGATCCTAAGGGTCAATCGACAGACAGCTTAGGAGCAGATAACATCTAAAATAATGTATGTTTATGTGATAGTTCCTTTATATTTTGCCAAGTATTTTGCAAATCAATTGTTAATAACAAATTACTGACCACTTGTACACAGAGATTTAACTATTTGCAATAACTCAATGCACCTACTGATATTGGTTCCATCCTCCTACCTTTTCGTGATCGGAACCTCGATTTTCTATGCGTTTTTCCAGGGTTGCATCGCTGACTGAAACCACAGATCCTTCAGCTGCTTCCTTATCTTCGAAAACCTCAGCCTAGTCAGGCCTTCGCGGTAGCGTAGCATGTGTGTTGAGGTTTAATCATCTTATTGGCAAAATCCAGTTGTGTCTGCCATTACGATGTGTTTGGTAAGTTCACTATTCTCGTCAGGAGCCCAACCAAAATCCTGATGGTTCTCCCACTCTGGCTCAGTAGGTACTCCGGGAGCTTTGACGAGGCTCTTCAATAAACTCTCCAGCCTGCCTCATTTTAGGTACCTTATTTCAACATTTTCGAGACTGCTGTTTATCTACTGCTATTTGTATTTTTGCTGCGCATTTGCTGTCAGAGAAAGATTCTGGCCCAATGGTAGCTCATTAGTCTTGTGATCTGATTGGTCTGGTACACAAGCTGAGAACAATTTATCATGAGTAATTGTAGCGTCTTCAAGGAGTCCCAAAAATTTTCTGCTTGGAATTGATTACACATGAAACAAAAAGCAGAGAAAAATGTTCATTATATCTTTATTGGAATAATTGAAATCTTAAAATTATCATATTTATAAGTCTAATTCAGTCAAAATTATGACCTAACTCATTGAATAAACTAGACAATTCTTCGCGATATCCAACCCATTTTCCACATTCCCTAGCCATGATCTTCAAACAATCCGCCATAACCTTCCTCCTTTCAGTCAAAATAAAAGGTAACTCTTGATTCAGGATACACCGCGCGTGCTGATAGTTCATTAAGATCTCTTCGAACTGTTGACGTAGTTTTCTCAACGATATCTCGTTGATGTTCATCACTTCCAGAATAATTTTGAAATTTTTCAAAGCCAATTTGTAATCGTTCTGCCTTTGATCGTGTTCTTGTTTTAATTGCTTTATATGGTCGTATCGATTCAAGGATACAAACAACTTCGATTTTATGTCTTCCAACGTTTCCAATTCCGGCGGTTCGCATAATTTTTTCAGTGAATCGGAAACTTTATTGCTGATTGTATTCTCGTGAATTATATAAGTGCTTAGCGTTTGCGCTAAGCGAAACGACGATTTTATTTCTGCAAAATTTACACAAAACAATATTATTATTCAAAAAAATTGAACATCATCATCTGGTTAATTTAGACATTCCAAATAATTTGAATTTTGGCAAAGACCTTATGTAAACCATTAAAAATAAAGTGTTCTCTGGATTTCTCTTATGAACGGTAGATTATTTTATCAAAAAACAAAAAAAAAGATTATAAGACTATCTACAAAAATGGTGCCCATACTTTACCATCAAAAGATCTGAGATATCGCAATTCTAGAAGTCGTTACAGTAAACAGAAGCAATGAAAAGCCCTGTAAAATACGTGAAATAAAAGAGAGTCCATCGCAGTCAATCGGGAGCCGATGTTAACGAAATAGTATGACCAAATTATGGATATTTTATATTTCATCAATATACATCAATGTTAGTGTCTCGAATAACTTCGAGAATTTTGATAATTTTTTGATAAACTGTACTGTTCACGATAAATTTTTCACCTCAAATATTCATTCAAGCTACAAGAGAGCCCTTAAAACTTCATTTCCAATAGCTTACTCGGACTCTGCCAAAATTCAGCTCTGTCGGAACTGTTGTTATTTGTATACATTTTTCTGGCTAAATTGTTGGATGGATGGATGATTTTAAACTTTAAATGAATCGTATGAAGATTACCGAACGTACCTAAAATCAAACAATCCAAATACTGCAGTATATTATCCAATAAACCTTCAACTAAGTCGTGGTTTTCAATTAAAATCTGTCTCTGTAGGGCCGCATTAGTCTCATCTACTTGGATATTGGCCAATTCAATTTTAAGGTCTTCGTATTTCGTGGATATTTCGTCCTCGGCATAGAATTTGATGGTTGTTTCTTCCAAACTAACTTGACTATGAAAAGATACATTTTTTTCATTGGGTTCAACTGATGAGACGATTTCGGGCTGTTCTGCTGATTTTTCTATTTGTCTGATAATTTGTTGCTTCAATAGTAAATTTAAATTTTTGGATTTCACCACTTTTATGTCGGATTCTAGCATTTCGCAAGTTAAAATGTCATTTGACAGTGACATAGTCTGTGAAACACTACCATAGAAACCTCAAAAAATAGTATTAGTCAAGAAATATGATTTCAACGGCTCAAGTATAAAGACAGCTTGAGCTATACCTTGTTTTTAAACTGGAAGGAGCATTTTAGGAAACATCAGTCACACCACTAAAAGGTTCTATAGATTGGGAGTGCGTTCCGGAAGTGTTGTGTTCAGTATCTTAAGCCTATTGACGATTATACAGTGTGGAAACCACTTATGGAATAAAATTCTTTATGTCATTATCTTAGAAAATTATAAAAAATGCCAAGACACGTCAACTTTTGAATCGAGTTGTGCGTTATGTGAACATAAATTTAAATGTACAGGGTGATTCACGCAAGTATGCCATAATCGGTGTTTTTTTTAATGAAACACCCTGTATATTTGCATATTTTTGAAATCCTCTTAATGAACCGATTCCAACAAACTAAATGATGTATAGTCAATTATGAATTATACAGGCTGAAATTTTAAAATTAATAATGTATTACACTTGATATATTGGTACTTCTTCAAATTAGCTAAATATGGATTTATCAAAAATCTAAACTAACTAATTATTAGACGTATTTGTATATTAAACAAAACCTGCTACGCCCATGAATTTTATCATAAATACCTAAAAATTGCCTAAAACGTCAATAACTAGACAAAATCGGTAAATCATGTGGATTGTTTTAAATCGGTAAATAATGTGGATTGTTTTCTATTCTGTCAGTTGTTGATGTGTTGACAGTTTATACTGGAAAAGTAAAATCTTTGTTAAACACTTCCTTGGCGACATAACAATAAAATATTCAACTGAGACTCACCGAATTGAGATTTTAATGATGATCGGGTACGGGGATAACTGCAGAAGTAAAGTTGAAGTGGCAAACCTATTTAATCACAGGTATCCCAAATTGCCTAATATTTCACAAAGTACTGTGTCTAAAATTCATGCACAATTCAGAGAACTTGGACATGTCAAACATTGAAAAGAAAACCACACTTCGTTGAAGATGATGTGAAAGTGTCGAAGAGAATCCAACTTCAAGTACACGTCAAATTGCCCGTGAAAATAATGTTAGTCATACAACTGTTCTAAGATGTCTTCATAAAGAGAAACTTCATACCTACAAATCAACTTTTGTGCAGGAGTTAACAGAAGACGATGCAGATCGTAGAATGGATTTCTGCGAAAGATTGATGAATAAGCTGAATAGAAATGAGATAGCTCTTGGTACAATTCTTTTTTCTGACGAATCAACATCCACATTGAATGGAGAGGTAAACCGACAGAACTGTGGATATTAGTCAGCAGAGAATTCTAATTGGATGTGTGAGACACATACTCAGTACCCTCAATAGGTGAACGTTTGGGCCTGTATCATTGGCGACAATATTATTGATCCTATATTTATACATGGAAATTTGACAGCTGAAAAATATTTAAATATGCTCAGAAATGAAGTTATTCCTGCGTTGGCAAACTTATATCCCAATGCATCAGATCCTAGTTTACCGATTGAAAATGTTTGGTTCCAGCAAGACAGGGCAGCACCCCATTATGCTTTAATGGTAAGAACTTATTTAGATGAAATCTTCCCCAATAAATGGATTGGACGAAGAGTTACTATTGAGTGGCCAGCTAGATCGCCAGCCCTTACGCCGTTAGATTTTTTTCTGTGGGGTTATCTCAAGAACATATATCAAATAATAAATAAAATATGGGAAGATGAGAAATGCCAGAGGAGTGGAATATAGGTCAAATTATAACGATACATAAAAAGGGGGATCAACAGATATGCAAGAGCTACAGAGGAATTACTTTACTTAACACAGTTTATAAGATAACATCAACAATTACCTATACAAAGGAGATTACACGAGACAGGTGGGGTAGCAGGAGAATACCAATATGGGTTTAGGAAAGGAAGATCTACGACAGATGCTATACATATACTTAAACAGATCATAGAAAAGGCTATCCAATACAATCTTGATTTTGAAATTCTATTTATAGACTTCCAGCAAGCTTTCGATTCAATCCGGAGAAATCAATTAATAAAGTCATTAAAAGAATTGGGAGTATGCGATAAGCTGAGAAGATTGATAAAAATGACTTTCGCAAAAACAGTAGCGGAGATAAAAACCCAGAAAGGAGCAACAAGAAAATTTGAATACAACAAAGGAGTCAAACTGATTCATTGTCAGCGACACTTTTCAATTTGGCCCTAGATTATGTATTAAAAAAGATAAGTAAAGGAAACTTGAGAACAAAGGAAGGTCAACTAATAGCATACGCTGATGATGTTGCGCTAGTGACAAAAAATAGGAAAATTATGGAAGAAATGCTAAAAGAAAATAGTGAAAGAAGGAAAAAAATTTGGTCTTAAAATAAATGAGGATAAAACAAAGCTATTGAGAATCAAAAAGAAGTGTGAATATAGGAATATTAAGATTGGAAATTATAATTTTCAAGAGGTAGATAAAATGAAATACTTGGGTATAACAATATCTAATGACGGAGACAAAGGAACCGAAATAAAAGAAAGAATAGCAGCCACAAATAGAGCATTCCATACCAATAAAAAGCTGTTAAGAAGCAAACTAATAAGTAAGAAGACGAAAATGAGGGTACATAAAACAATTATAAGACCTGTATTCATGTATGGATCAGAAACGTTAACAATGACGAAAAAACATCAGGAAGCAGGCAGGGCAATGATGGAATGGAAACCTTGTGATAAGCGTAGGAGAGGGAGACCTGAAGCTACGTGGTTACAGGAAGTTATAAATGACCTCAATAGCATAGGAATAAGGCAGTGGATGGAAAAAACAAAAGATAGGAAGAAATGGCGTCAGATTGCCGAAAAAATATAAGGAAATGGAGGAAGAAAAGGGGATTGATCCACCCCAAAAAAAGGATTTAGAGAGCTTTTTAAAGCTGCGCTACCCTCTCGGGGGTGTTAAGCCAATATGTATGTGTGTATGTATCTCAAGAACAAAGTATATGCAACACAACCAACTAGCATTATAGACCTCAAACACAGGATAACTAGAGAAATACGGAATATTTCACCTTAAACTTTAAACAAAATTGAAGAGGAATTCTATAGGAGACTGTGCTATTGCCAACAACTAGGTGGAGAACATTTTGAGCATTTATTTTAATGTATTAAAATCGAATACATCAGGTATGTATGTGTATATGTATTATGTATATGTATATGTATTCATAACTGTAAAAATGAAAATTTCACCCTGTATAATTCATAATTGACCATACATTATTTAGTTTGTTGGAATCGGTTCATTATAATGAGTAGTTTGTGTCAAATTTGCTAGTAAATTCAGGCGAAATAAGTATACAGAAAATTCCATATACAGACTTCGGAAATTCTATTCGCGATTTACACAAGTACGACAAAAAGAACATGAGGAAAACTACTTGAAAAAGAGAGAGAAGAATAATTGGGCACAGACAGCGGTGGTTGTGTGTTCAGCTCCCCCTATTTCAACCTCTGCTGCCAAATGTAATTATCTGTAAAAGTTATTACCAATTTTTGTCGGCAACAATGTTAAATACCAATAATTGTTAAATCGAAAGCAGTAATTGTACTTTGTCTAAATTTTTTCTTGAACCATATGATTTTATTCTAACTTATTTTCGAAAATCAATAATATTATCAAACTCGATTTTCTCCCATTTAATACAGCGGTATCCCGTGTTAGAAAACAAATGCAAAATGAGTTATTTATTCCTTAGAAAGCACCAAACATTCTAAACTGGCAACGCTGCTTTTATATCATATTGGTAGCTGGAGCTGAACAAAAGCCCAACGCTGACTTCGAACAATTATTCTTCTCACTCTTCTAAGTCTTGTTGTACTTGTGTAAATTGTATCTCTCGAATGGACTTTTCGCGACTTATTCGATCCTTTTATAACATTTGAAGCTTAGGTACAGCACAAACGAAAAATAAACAAAAGTTTTTATACCAAAGAATACCATAATATTGTACTGCAATTTAGTGAGACTTCTTAAAAATTTTTTAACAAAAATAAGGTTTCACTTGGAAGTTCATTTTTCATTAATATTAAAAAAGAAGCACGACAACTTTGACCAATAGTAACTATCGGGAAAATGTGGATGAGTTTTAAGAAATTTAGTTATCAGTACAGAAATAATATTTGTGTCCATCAGGGAATATATATAAGAATATAAACTTGAAAATATTTCAAGTCAAACATCAAAACCATCCTTTTTTGTTTTTTGTTGGTTCAGTTTACGCATTTTGCATATAAAGTATAAGTTTCCTGCTGTGTACCGAATACCGACTGAGACTTAGATAAATATTATATCTCGGTCAGCAAGAAGCAAGGAAGCAACATTCCTTCCCAGAATAAAGAATGTTATAATACATTCTACAATAGTTGAGAGCAGACTCTTTCGTTGATACCACATAATCTGGGTTTCTAACATAAAGTTTTGAGATTGGATGCGGCAAGATGAAAGTTTGCTAAGTAATGTGAAGTGGAAGTTGGTTTATTAATAGAAGTTGATATAATATAAATAATGTTTAGAAAATATCTTTAATTTGTAGATGTTTTGAATAGTTCAAAGACGAGATTTTAAAAGCTGTTGAGAAATTCATATTGTCTTGAGCACGAAACAGACAAGAATTTAGAGGTGAAAGTTTAAAGGATGACCTTGAATGAAAAAATGTTCAAACCCATTTATCTGAAGTGCTAGTTGCAATAGGGCACAAGCATAAATTTTGCTATTGGTGGGAATGGACGCTTTATCAGGTCTCACACCTTGCATGCCTATTTTTTCCAAAAAATATTAACTTTACTTTTAAAACGACTAAAAAAAATCATGAAAATCATATAGTTTGAGGTTATGTACCTATGTGTCTAGGAATCAACCATAAAAACATCATTTTCTTACGACCACACATCGAAAAATGGTTGGTATTATATTATATAAATGAAACATAGTTTAAATCGTACTTACGATAATGCTTCAACTCCTCTTATTTCCTCTGCATTAAAGCAGCTGTTTGACTTCATAAATTCAAGCAGCATAAATAAGTCTACTTTGGGCAAGTTATCAGTTTGTGCTTTCACAAAACCTTCGCTAGCCATATCTTTACTCACAAATTATGGAAGAATCGTCACTGAACGCTGAGCTAGTAAATGAAATATATCATTCCAAAAGTTTTGAAATGTCCTCGGAAATATCGAATATTTATGTCTACTTTCCACATGTTGACTTTAAGAAATGGAAAAAAGCACACACAAACACTTATGGTCTCAAACAAGCATATTAATGATATTTTTACGTCGATGAAGCAATTAATAGTTGATTAAAATACGATATAAACACACAACTACACATAACCTAATGCAATACCGGCCAGATTGACATAAGTAAACAGAAGATATATGACATCACACGTATCATCGGTAGCGTTCGGAAATCCTCGGGTTGTGGTCGGAAAGTGCATTGAAATTTGAATTTTATTTCAAAATTTGGCAGTAATTTCTAATGGAAACTGGTTTATTTCCTATCATTAGTAATTTTTGATATCATATTTACTATTATAAATTAATATCCAAGCAAAATATGAAATATGCGTGCTATTGAGTTGTCGGAACAGACCTGGCAGCTAATGCCTTCAGCATGAAAATGAGAAAACATTTTGAAACTATCAAAATTTTGTTCATCTTAGCTGTTGTCACTATTGACAAAAAATATTTTCATTTTCAAAATGTTGACTGCA
This sequence comes from Galerucella calmariensis, assembly GCA_910591675.1. Classification (NCBI taxonomy): domain Eukaryota; kingdom Metazoa; phylum Arthropoda; class Insecta; order Coleoptera; family Chrysomelidae; genus Galerucella; species Galerucella calmariensis. The sequence continues at coordinate 53,771 of CAJUYG010000896.1, read as the reverse complement.
AATTAACGTTCTAGAATCCTAGATTCAATCTTATGAGCCTAAAATGTTCGAAAAATGACCACTGATCCTACTTCAAGACAATGCAAGTTTCAACACAGCTCGAGGAACAATTGAGCTCAAGGGGTCATCCCCAATTGAGGTCAAAATCCTATGGCAAGATTATTGGAACTTCATCCTGACAAAACTACGGAAAATCCAACCTTCATTAAGCCACCCTTACTATATTGGAGCTTCAAGTCTCTCAAGGCAAGACTCTAGCGGTGCTGAGAAGACTTAGAATCGGTCACACTAGATTCACTCATGGCTGAGAAAGACCTGCGTGGCCAAAGGTACCTGTCCCCAGAAGATGCAGCCAACGCCTCCAAAACCTCTATTTTGAGTCACTGCTTCCAAAGTATGCAAAAATGCATTTTTGATCGTGAAAAAGTTTGTATTTAAAAGTTATCCACTGTTTTTGTCTAACTCTATAGCAAAATATGAAAAACAAACCTCAATTAACTGTTCTGAAACCGCAAATGACAGCACTGTAAGTTCAAAAGAATGTGAGGCATTGGAAATATCAGAGCCTCAATGAAAAATTATCGAAAAATATGAATTTATTCAAATAATCATGAAAAATGTAATGAAAATAAGCATAACTGTACTGGCACAATTTAAATCTTGTCCTCAAGGCGTTCTCAAGCATACATAAATGATAAGAGAAGGTCAAAATATGATACATATTTGAAGTACGAATTCCCAATGTAACATCAGCATCCAGAATTACCTTCCTAATTCCATTAACCAAACAGAAGCTGATACCGCTGCTCTCTGGCGAATTTATTTTGAAAATCAATCAATTAGTCCGTTTTGTGGGACTATTTTTCAACACCGACGAAAAGGGAATTCCAATATTTTTTTTATTAAATCGTTCATTCTATGGAGATTGAAATCGACATAGAGCTATTGAATGAAATATTCAATTGGTATCGGTAACATACCAGCAAGATTACACCAATAATTGATAAACGTATTTATTTCCAAAATATATATTATAGCTTTCAAAATGTAAGTATTTGAATTTGTTTTTGATCATTTCCTACTAGAAATTCTTATATCACTACAAAATAGATTCCAAAAAACTTTCTCGTCAATCTTTATCATGCACCTTTTAACTGAAATATCTTTTTTCTACGAACGGGCGGAAATTGAATTCTCCACACACATTTTAGTGTGGAAAACTAATTTTCCCGCACCGTGTGGGAATAATTTCCCGTAACATGTGGAAATAATTTTCCACCTCAATAAATCAAATTAATAATAAATTACAGACATTTTAATTCTTCTGCATCTGCTATAAATTTAAGTAATGCAAATAATGGTACTTTTACCACAGATTATAAAAAGAACAGATACGAATCCCGGAAACATCAAACGATTTTCAGCTCCGTCGTCAATGACCTTGGACCTTTAACTCGGTATGGCCGCGATGTTGCCAGTTTAAAATATTTTCTGAATTTCTCACCAAATTGCAGTGTTGACTCGGGGACAATAACAATTTCTAGTGCCGGATCTAGTTTTTTTGGAAGTTTCCACTAAATCCTTAAAACTGCGCCATGAATTGAAACAATAATCATAATCGAATATATGTTTATGTATTTATTAAATACCTATATGTACATTTCTATGATTTGTTATGAATAGTCATTA
>CAJUYG010000896.1:40969-52072 GCA_910591675.1 Galerucella calmariensis | reverse complement strand
TATGCATTTTGATAATAATTTGTAGCACAAAGTTAATATCAAAAACTTTGAAATTTCTTTTATCATAGGCCGGGATATTGAATTAAATACTCTCATCCCTTGGAAATCGAAAGAACTTTATTTTTCTTTCCGAACAAAATTTATTTGGACAGTCTCTGTATGAACAATACACTCCGCCGTGATGTTTATTCATTTTATAAGAATAATAGTCTATACCACTATATTTTTATAGTTAATATTACCACAACGCACAATCGATTAGTCAAATAACACAATTAATATCGCCGATTGAACACCTTCAAACAATGAAGCAAACAAAAATGGCGTTATGAATTTTGAGAACAGATTACAAGTGATTTTGAGCATGTTAGCCGTCACCGTTATTGTGCATGGTTACCAAGGATGTGGTTTGTGAAAAAAGTATATATTCATGCGGTATGATTTTTATACATTATAACCTTTCTAATTGTATAATTCTTTTAATGTTAATAAAATTGATTTAAAACAAGTAATTATCGAATATTTGTATCTGTATAACTATCACACTTGATAAAATGCTTATAAAATATTCGACCTATGATCGTAAATTGAAGGAAATATTATGCAAATTGACAACCCTGTTGACAAATTTCGCGAAGCAGCCCGAACGGAGTCGACATAAGACGATGGGCATTTAAATGGGTATGTCCACCCATCTCTCTCTCTCTCTTTTTACTGTTTTCTGTCAAGCTTTCGTATCTGTTCTCTTTATAATCTGTGCTTTTACAATTAATTATAATATAAATAATTAGGTATTAGATTATGACATGTAACTTTTATTGTTGATAATATTTTACTTCATGTTTACTTTATCAATAATCTAATAAAATATGTTTCTGAATAAACTATAAGCACATATAATCAGATAAAAATATCTCAACTTTTGATTAGTTCTGTTGACTTTCCTCACGCTCGTAGAAAAACTATTGTACCTAACACTTGCGGAAAATGTTTTTCCGCACTTGTTAGGTGAATAGCTATTTTCCTTTTGTATCCACTAGATGTAGGTGGCAGGAGTTAACGCGACGATGTCACCTGTCTATCTGCAGAATGCGATAGTTTCACAGCGGTATGCCAACTGGCTCTGCTTAGCATATTTTACTTCCAACGTTGAAAAAATTTGAAAATTGAAGCTTCCTGATAGATCTATTGGAAGAGGAAGTTTATTTTGTAGGCCAGTAATATCTCTGGATCTCACAAATATTGATTTTTATTTTTTATGGGTGAGATTGAAGACCTAGTACATGATATGGAGTGGAACAGGAGATTCGAAACGTCATAAAAACTCTATCAATTGCAGAGATAAAAAGGAAAACTACTTTGTCACAAATTTTATATTCATCATGAATATATCCAAAATTTTCCTTTCTGGCTGTTTTATGACTTACATGGTTAGATTTTTCATCGCAGTTGAGAGATATATAAAATAATTTCATACACACGTACCTATGCTTCTTTATTCTTTATCTTGAAAATATTACTGCGGCAGATACGACACATGCTGTTTTATTGTCAAAGCTTTCAAAAACATTATATAGATTCATGCGAAGGAAAAGCAGGGTGATTCATTACTAATAGGAAATACTTCAACTGTGCGTGGAGTAGTGCTTGAATTCAATTTCACTAATTGCGTAGAATTTGGAATAAATCATCCAACTTCCTTCTGGCGTATGCCACTGGTAGGCGGTATAAGTCTCTTCTATGGCTAATTAGTATTGATTTATTCACAAACGGTATAATGGTTCTCATTTATTTTTACCACTTGAGTATTACACCATTTATCTTCACTATATTCACTCTGTCGTCCCAGGTATTGTCTTTATATATCCCAACAGCTTACAGAAACGTCTTAGAACTAGGTTATATACCTGAAGCATGGAGAAGGGCAATAGTAACCATCATTCCAAAAACTGGAAGAAGGGACACAACAAACCCCAAACCCCAAATTCTTTATACCAATTAGTCTAACATCGTTCGTACTCAAAACGATGGAGAAGGCTATTGATAACCATATTAGAACGAAAATCCTAGAGAGACTACCTCTCCACCCATGTCAGCATGCTTACCGGGCAGGCAGATCTACGGAGACTGCACTGGTACAACTGACGGAGGATATCCGAGGTGCTCTAGACAACCAAGAAACTGTAGTATGTGCATTTTTGGACATAGAAGGAGCTTTTGACAATACTCCACATGAGGCAGTCAGAAGAGCATTGAACAGAAGAGGTGTAGGGAGCACAACATCCAAATGGATGTCGGAACTGCTCACCACAAGAATAGCAGAGACGAGGACGAGCAAAGACATTGTCTCCATCTGCACTACCAGAGGATGCCCACAGGGAGGAGTAGAATCCCCATTAATGTGTACTCTGACGGTTGACGAACTCCTGTGTGGTTTGACGGATCTCGGAATATCCTGCCAAGGATATGCCGACGATATTGTCATAACAGCCGGGGGGAAATTCGAAAACACCCTTTGCGATATTGTACAAAAGGGTCTGAACTATACAAATAGCTGGTGTAGGCAAGTGGGACTTAGCATCAACCCCACTAAAACCATCCTGATAGCCTTCACCAAGAAAAGAAAACTCAACCTCGAAACCATAAAACTTGATGGGAACGAGATTGAATGGAGACAATAAGTCAAGTATCTAGGTTTAACTCTAGACTGTAAACTCCTGTGTAACAAACACGAAAAGAAGATTACATACAAGGCAAAAATGGCTATAATGGTGTACAGAAATTTGGCAGGAAGAAACTGGGGCTGTAACCCAAAAAACCTAAGCTGGATGTACACTGCCATAGTGAGACCAATCATCACTTATGGAGCCATTGCGTGGAGTAGTAGAACTAGCTTATTGACGACGAGAGAAATCCTCTCCAAAATTTAAAGACTAGTCTGTATATGCATTACAGGAGCAATGAGAACATGCCTAACGGCAGCCATGGAAGTGATTCTCAACCTCACCCCTTTACATGGTGGTGGAAAGTGTTGCAGAAAGAACAAGATACAGACTAAGTAGAGAGGGAATCATTGAAAAAAACCACCTCCTCACTTCTTAGAAATCAGACAACCTGGGACATGCCACAAGACGGTATGATGAAAAAGTATAACTTTTCGAAGAAATTCGTTACGGAAATGAGCAACAAGAAGGAATGGGATCCAAATACCATTACCAGACTTGGAAAGAATGCCATTCAATGGTACACAAACGGCCCAAAAGCAATAGAAGGAACTGGGATAGGAGTGTTCGGGCCAGGAACCAAACACTCTTAAAGCTTGGGAAAAACCCCAAGTATCTTTCAAGCGGAAATCCACTCCATAAGAAAGTGCGCCCAGTTCAATATTGATGAAGGATACAGAAGACAAAGGATTATCATAATGTCGGATAGTCAAGTAGCCATTAAGGCACTGAGCTATTGTGTAATCAGTTCCAAAATGGTGTGGTAATGCCTAGACAAACTCAATGAACTAGGCGAGAACAACATAGTCACCTTACTATGGATTCCAGGACACACTGGAATAGAAGGAAATGAAAAAGCAGATGAACTAGCAAAGAGGGGGACTGAAATACCTTTCTGGGGACCTGAACCCTTTTGCGGAATCAGTCCCAATGTAATATTGGAAGAAATAAGTAAAGCCGAGAAAAAGAGAAGATCTGACCATTGGAAAGATCTAGTGGGGCTTATACAATCGAAGACTCTTCTGGGTGACTACAACCTGTTGAGATCAAAAGAATGCATAAGTCAAAGTAAAACTGCGCTAAGAGTTTTAACAGGGATCCTAACGGGACATTGTCGTCTGAATGGGCACCTGAAAAAGCTCAAAATAGTGGGGGAAGAAGAATGCAGATTTTGCGGAATGGAAGAAGAAACCTCCATCCACATACTTTCCAACTGCACAGCACTTCAGAATCCTAGAGCACAGCACCTAGGAGATTACTGGATAGAAGAGGAACATTTGCCTAAGTTGAAGCCTGCAGACATCCTAAAATTCCTCCGGGAAATAGGACTAAAGGAACTACTAGTTTCTGAGACTCTGAGATATGAGAAATACGTCACTTTATATAGCAGTTGTAAAAAAAATGTTTTTTTTTGTTATCGTCAGGAGCAATTGTTGAACAAAGTTGAGTAGACATACATACAATGGAATTACGATCTTGGTGAAGTGAACGCAACTTCATTTGGCTTTAACTATAGTTAATTTGAATTTCTTCACCTACAGTTCCTAATTACACACTGTATATGAGCCCGAATGAAGATCGCTAATTATTCAAAAGTCCTGACATTAGATGAAGGCGAAAAGTGATTTATTCAAAACACTAACGTCCAAAAAAACTCCCTATTACGAATTTTCAGCATTTTTCATCACAAAAAAATTTCTCTCGTCGTGAATTTTTGAGCAATGTGTTGGTATGGGAATATTTCACGATATAAATTGCTCTTAGCTAATTGCCTCAATGCTTGGAAATAACAATTCTGTTTTATCACGAGCCCCTATTATCATCGTTATGTATATAGCATATAATAATAATGTGGTTGTTATTTTATTAATAATGTCAATATTTCCGTTTATTACCACTAACAAACTAACTCAATTGAATGTATAAACCACAATTAATATTTTCCACGCTGTGGAAAATTTCCAATTTAAAATTTAGCAGTTAATTTCTGCTTCTTACTGCTCTAAAAGCTATTTCCAGATTAAAAGCAATCACCATTTCAAACAGTTTTTGCTAAAGCGATTTCAGCACTTAATTAACACCAAAATGATTAACGTTAGTACATTGGAGATTTCGTCTATTAACTTCTGTATACTACTTGAAAGGATTACAAATAAAAAACGGAACTGAATTTGTGAAATAACCACGCACAATTTTTCATTCCTGTTCAACTTTAAAGCTTGTGTAGAATAAATTCCAAATGAAGCAGCTTATTTTATTAAATGTCAAACAGGATATTCAATAGTCAATAGGTTGTGAAAGATTATAAAGAAAACTGAAAAAATTAAACAGTTTTAAGAAAATTTCCCTGTCATACGCACAAAGTTCAATTTTTCATCTTGACTTGACACAAACATGCGGTATTAACTAGATACTTTTTCGAATATTTTGGTGAATTTTTAAGAAAGTCCAATCAATTTTCCTGTCCTGGAAAGTTCGAGGGTGAATCGACTAAGTTAAGTTATGCTGGAGATTTTTATAGAGTCTTGTAGTAGGATAAGTTTGAAAAGTTTACATCGAAGAGTGGAATAAATCAATACACACTAAATGAGATTACATTTGTATTATAGTACAAGAGATTTAGGCTTATGAAATAGTATAATGTGCAACCAGTGGGGAAAGTTCAATGTATATGTGGCGTTGGCAAAGTGCCGTGAGAAATAATATTTCTCACAGTATGAGCAATATATGGTTTTGAAGTTAAGTAAGCTATGAGAAATACCCCAAGTAACAAAAATTGATATATAAAAGTTATAAACAGCTTTATAAAATCATGTTTGGAAGGTAAATGGTGCCTTAAAATGTGAAATAAGCATATATACAGAGCTTATTCAGCTGTTATAACTCTAAATAAGCCCACGTTAGGCAACCATTTCATAAGGGTATTACGAGCAACTGCATTATAACTGTTCTATAGTACTTCTATGATATTCTTATAAAGGTTTGAAATACCCTTTATACGACGTTTATATATCCTGACCTCCAAACCGCAGTAGTTATGGATACTCTTATAAAGTTACTGTTTAAGGACCACATAAAGGTATTTTAGAAGTTAATATACCATTTATATGACGTTAACAACTACATCATCAGAAACAAGATTTTCAGAAGAAACCATAATACTTATATAACTTCAATATTGCTGAATAGGAGAAACATCAATTATGTATTTAAAACTAATGCAACTGTCAATCTGCTTCGCCAATTTAAGTAGGTATGGCGTCTATCGCACATTACTACATTATCTTAACTGCGGCGATATAGTTGTAGCGGTAGAGTTGTCTAATAAAACAAAAAAGCTTTCCGTGGAACCGATATAAACCAGTAACATAACATTTTGGTAATTAAACGTTTATCAACATGATACTTGGGACGTCACCTTTCATAGCAGTTGTATAAAAAAGCCTATTCAGATAATAGTCTAGGAGAAATCGGCGCATGATTGCCGAAAACTATTCCACCTCAATTTTTTCATGCGATCCTCTTCAAATTGTCCTACTGATGATATAAATGCATGTTGCCATGGGGCAACCCGGTGCTATATTGCTTAAGCCGAAATTGCTTAAACAATTGCAAGGAATTGTTATTTTCCTGCCGGACAAATTTTTTTAATATTTTTTATTGAAATATGAACTTTTTAAGGTTCGAACAATCTCAAACTTGGGTACTTTCGACCAATGAAAAATACAGGGTGCTTCCAAATGACAACTACAACTTGGACAAAGTGATATGATGATTGAGGAGTCCAGCCTCTTTACTTTTCGAATTACAGGGTGTTAACGTTTTGAAAAATTGAATGTTTTAATTCGATAACTTTAAAATGGATGAATAAATTGATTTGACATTTGGCAAGTTCTTTTTAAAGGTGATAGGGCATATTTTGATAGAAAAACATTTCTCAATTTTTGATCCATTGGTGTACATTTGGAAGAATATGTTACCTTTCCCCATCCATTTTTTACGCCACTGACATTTGAAGCAATTTTTATTCAATTTTGTATTCCTCAATGGTTTTCACATGAAAAACGAATAACCTTTACGTATCAAAAAATTTGAAGTTTTTCAAGATATTTAATGATTTCATGCAAGATCACTTTTTAATAATTCATTTAAAAAAATAATGTTCTTGTATTTTTTTCAATGACTACCAAGTACTTATGTTTGGAATATGTAACAGGAACTAATTCATGAAACAGCGATGCATCTAAATCATTCGGAGAAGATTGTTGAAAATATTTGTCCCAACTAGTGATTTTATTTAAAAAAAAATAGAAAGAATCCATGCAGCCACAGCAATTATTTCCGGCAATCGCCAGTCTTTCCAAGGTATTTGATTTTCAATGATAAAACGTTGCAAACTGTGTATATATGTAGATGGACAAAGTTTTGGACATCTCTTGTAATTTGTTGACTGCTTAATTCTTTTGTTAATAAAATCCAAAGTTTGGACAAGTATTTTCAATAATCTTCTCCGGATGTTTTAGATGAATCGCTGTTCCATAAATTAGTTCCTCTCACATATTCCAACCATAAGTACTTGGTAATTATTGAAAAAAATACAAGAAAAATTATTTTTCAATTATCAAGGAGTGATCTTGTAGACCTCATGAAATCATTAAATATATTGAAAACTACAAATTTGTTAATACGTAGAGATCATTCGTTTTTCACGTGAAAACCATTGGGGAATACAAAATTGAACGAAAATTGCTTCAAATGTCAGTGGCGTAAAAAATGGGAGGGGAAAGGTAACATATTTTTCCAAATGTACACCACTGGATCAAAAATTTAAAAATATTTTCCCATCAAAATATGCCCTTCTACATTTAAAAAGAACCTGCTAAATGTCAAATCAATCCATTCATCCATTCCAAAGTTATCGAATTAAAACATTCTATTTTTCAAAACTTTAACACCCTGTAATTCGAAAAGTAAAGAAGCTGGACCCCTTAATATTCATATCATTTTGTCCAATTTTACGAGAGGTATCTTCATGCAAACGTTGTAGGTGTTATTTGAAAACACCCTGTATTTTTCATGGGTCGAAAGTACCCAAATTTGAGATTTTTCGAACCGTAAGAAATTAATATCTTTGGAAATATCAATTTATCGTGAAAAGTCATAGTACCTTTTTTATTGGTATTTCAGTAAAGAATATAAAAAAAATATTATCCAGTTGAAAAATAACAATTCCTTGCAATTGTTTAAACAATTTCGGCTTAAACAATATGGCACCGGGTTTCCCCATGGCAATATGCATTTATATCATCAGTAGGGCAATTTGAAGAGGATCGCATGAAAAAATTAAGGTGGAATAGTTTTCGGTACTCATGCGCCGATTCCTCCTAGACTATGAGGCTTTAAGTGTGTTCCAGGTGTTTGATGCGTCTACGCAGAGGTACCCTTGAATTGCTCACAGTGTTCACAATGTATTTATATTAGTTTCAAGTATATGTATGTTTGTAACGCTACCTTTAATCTTCATTTTTATTCGCTTTAGACGCTCAGATTGATTTGAAATGCTGCACATTTATAAAGGATCGATGACCATAGGTCTGTTCGCACAAGCATCACAGACAGTCTTTGACAATCCGGATTCGGCGCAAAGACCATAAAACTTTGCGTCTTTGCGCCGAGTCCGGATTGTCAAAGACTGTCTGTGATGCTTGTGAGAACAGACCTCATACAATATGGTAATAAAATATAGGGTGTTCCAATCACAATGCAACCTTCAAACTCGGTCTCTGCCCACTTTAAACGCTCAGATTAATTGGAATTTTTTTGCACACTTGTCAAGGACCAATGACAATAGAATAATGGTAGTGGAATAAAGGGTGTTCAATTTAAAAAAAAAAAACATATTTTTGTCATAATTTCTTAATCTATCCCAAAATGCACATTGATTTCCATGTAAATCATTTGATTCTATGAAGCGTGTTTTTTAGTTTTGCTTGCAAACTATGATTCATTTGGTTAGTTGGTCTCTGTGGCCTCAATTATATTTCAATATAATATTATGTACATATAAATTGTTCAGCAATTAAAGTTTCTGTTTATTCCAGTCGAGTATTAAATATTGTATTATTGGAATGAATACATGTTTATAATTCTTGATATTATTCATTAGCCCATTTATAATGCAAACTGGGATATTCAGAACTTTAACTGCAGGATAAGTGCAAATTTGATTGGGTAAATAATAAGGCCGTATTTGGGGCTGTACAGTCCACAGAAGCAAATAATAGCCCCGGAAAATATGCAAACTAAAATGAAGGAATAAAAAAGAAAAGAAATAACTAGATATATAGTAGAGAGAAATATATGGGGAGAGAAAAGTAGGTTAGGTTAGGTTAGGTCATGGAATTATATGAAAGCCCTCCGATATCGGCAATAGTAAGGTCGCAACAAAGCAAGTGCTTGGAAGAGGAGCTGGATGTAAAAGAGAGAAGAGACGACCAAAAAAGAAGTGCATAGGAGCAGTAGAAAAGGACCAAGAGCTGTTGAACATACGCAGATAGGAAGAGGTGGCAAAACATAAGAGAAAATGGAGGAAAATATACAAGCAAGCCTTAGGCCTTCATGGCCTGTAGAGCTGTTATATCTATATAAAATAGAGGAACCAATCAACTATTGTACATTAGTTATTGTTAACACAATCGTGTTCACTGTGTGTGCACTTACTTTGTGGAATCTACTCATCTTACTTTTTAAAATGGAACTATTTCTAAAGAATTCCACTTTAATTAAAGAAACAAACGTATAAAAATTCTGAATTATCTTGATAATTATTTCAATATTAAGAATAATTTCGTCAGAATGTTACTTACATCACCTTTCGATAGCACCTTTTATTTGTGAATGAAATTATTTGCGATTTTTCCGAAATTAATCATTATCTGTCGAATTTTAAAGGATTTGCGGAGAAAAAGGAATGTTAGTCTCTACCTAGTTGGTGAACAGTATACTATTGGAGATAATATTTACAGTGTTTTAAGGTGGTCTTCACTCGATTATTTCATTCCATTGGGGTAATTTGCTTGTTCATTTGCAATGGAACTGATAACACAGTATATTTAAGTTCAGTTATTTGAATCGCTCAATACTTTCCAGCAGTGTAAGATATTTCGACAGTTTTCTCAAAGGAAAATCGCTAAGGTATCCTAGCAACAATGTATCTTTTGTCAAAAGGTGTAGGTTATTCCGTACCAAGCATATGTTTACTTTAAAAAAGATTATCATAGATAAATCAGCAGGAGAACAAAGTTGAACTCAAGTCAAAGCTCACCGAAAGTCTTGAATAATTTCTCCTTGTCGGAAATTTCAGACAATCACTGACTCTGTTGAGTCAATCTCAGAGAAAACCATTCCATTTAGGGATCTGAATCTAGCGAAAAACTGCAGATCATTACACTTTTCAAAATATCAATTTTTGATCTGGCTACGTATGACCTTATACTTGGTTGATAGATCTCGGAATTTCTACTATAAATTTCACTGTTACGCCTTAAACTTTTCCAAAAAGTATTAGTAGAATTTATTTATCCATTTGCCTCACGAACATTCTGGATAGATTCCACAAAGAAAGACTATCAATTTATAAATTTCTCTCAATCAAACACCATTATAAGTACCAATTAGCGAACTCAAATCCAAATCATTTTGTGGTTCGTTCTTCGCTATGAAGCTAGATATGTTTTCCGTCAATATCAAAGAACTCCAGATGATTAAAATGGCAATTAGTGTCTCGTGTCTATCCTATCCAATTAAGATAGAAACTCGCCGGCTTAAATTGGATGTGTGGAAGTTGATTTTTATTAGTCATGCAAATGATGGTAGTGATTAAACGGGAATTCTGGAAATTGTTTTCGTTAACTTAATGAAGATGTTGATAGTGATAACATACAATGTGGGCAATTGCTTGAGTTCCTACATTAAAAACTTAATGAATTCCTCAAGGCGTTGAATTGGAGTGAAGTTCATTTTTGCGTGTAATCTCCGTAATAAAATGGGAAATGTTTCAATTCAATTTCCCAGTTTTCACAAAGAAGCGTGAATTTTTTTACATAGTAGGATATAACTAGGTTCATACAGAATGAGTTTCAAGTATGGAACAATTCAATTATCTTGAGAAAGCCTTGTGCGATTTTTTGTGCGAGTTTTGGAATTGGGTCGATCTTTAAGTAGTATTCAAATTTTCCATTATATGCTAATATCAATAAAATCTACGACCAATGAATCTGAAAGTGTTGATAATCCCTCAATCAAATGGCTGGACACAACAAGAAGGAAGGGAAGAAGGAAGGAAGGAAGGAAGGAAGGAAGGAAGGAAGGAAGGAAGGAA
>CAJUYG010000896.1:0-34804 GCA_910591675.1 Galerucella calmariensis | reverse complement strand
TGTAATTTGTTATATGTTTTTTTTAATAAATATATTAACCCGTTACATACTTTGATATAACCTTGTCAATTCTTTAAAGTAGTGTCACAAAACAACTATCAAACCACCCGGGTTTGATATAAGATAAATATATCAAATGAAATTCTTTCATATACATATGACTTAAAATTGTTGCCGTCACCCTCATCGTCATCTTTATGTGACCTGCAAACGATGCCATCCTCATCAACGTCATTCACTCACCAGTTAACACCAAATAACTCCACTGGACCGGCAATTTTTAGTAATTCACAGAATGCAACTAATTGTGTTTCTAATATTAATATTTATAATAATAATTGATAATAATAATAATAGTTTTTGGTCTAAGTTTTTTATATGTGTGTTAAAATAAAATAAATTTTGAAAAATGGGTTGATATACTTTTTTGTATATACGGTCGTAGAAAAAATAATGTTCCTAACTCATGCGTAAAGTGTCTTTCCCGCCCTTGACCGCTTGCCCGAACTCCGCTTCGCGTCGTTCGGGTCAACTGCAGTCGCGTGCGGGAAAGTATCACTTTCCGCACTAGTTAGGAAAATAACTATTGTTTCCGCCTACCTTACCGGAAAAGCAAGGGCAGAGAATATATGGTTTAGCAGCCCAAGGGCGGAAAATTCATAACGCCTCAAGCATCAACTGCCCTCGCCTCGCTACGCTTGTTCAAGCATCTAATAGTGTTCAACAGCTAAAGCTACTTATTGCCCGTGTGACACAATGATATGAGATACTAATTTTTCAGACACAGATTGCGAAAAGTCTATTCACGAAATACGATTTTCACAAGTACGACAAGGAGAATATGAGAAAAACTACTTGAAAGAGAAAGAGAAGAATAATTGGGCGCAGAGAGCAATGGTTGTGTGTTCAGTGCCCCCTATTTCAACCTCTGTTGCCAAATGTAATTATCTGTAAAAGTTAATCCCAATTTTTGTCTGCCGGCAACAATGTTAAATACCAATAGTTGTTGAATCGAAAGCAGTGTTTAGATTTTATTTATAGCATATTATAATTTTTTCTTGAACTACAATATTTTATTCTTATTTGTGCTGATCTCAGTCATTTTAAAAGTCAATAATATCACCAATCTCGATTTTATCCCACTAAAAATGGCTTCATCCCGTGTTAAAAGCCAAATGTAAAATAAGTTATTAATTCCTGAGAAAGTACCAAACATTCTAAACATGCAACCCTGCTTTCATATCAGATTGGTAGCTGGAGCTGAACACACGCCCAATGCTGACTGCGAATAATTCTTCTTTTTTCTCTTTTGAGTAGTTTTTCTCATATTTCCCTTGTCGGACTTGTGTAAATAGTATGTCGCGAAAAGGCTTTTCGCCATCTGCATATATACAGTTTTCATCTAAAAAGTCGTGTAAGTATTTGAATTTATGTAATTTAAAAGTAGTCGTTCCAACTTTAAGATAAAAATGATGATGGTTGGAGGCATGACCCGTATTTTATTGAAACTTATCGCCTAACGGGGTTGAAAAGTGATAAAAAGTTATTTTGGCGGTGATTTGCTTCGAAGTTGATATCAATTCTTCTCAATATTTTGTGATTTAAATCACATTTTATTTCAACATGTTTGAAAACTCAAACCGATTTCATCAAAAAAACATTGAACTCACTTAAAACCTTGGTGCAATGTTATAAAGTCACTATAAATTCAACCAAACTTTCGCTCTTGATAAACCAGATAATGGAAAATTGTCTTCGACTATTCGTGACAGTGTCCATAAGCTTTCAATAATAATATCAAATAATGATTTACTGGATCATCAATTTCCACTAATAATTGCTTTGTACTCATTAGATTATAATTATCCATAATCTGTTTACCTACACGACGTCGAATTACTGTTTCTATACGTTATGATGTCAATCAATTAATCACAATGTAATATTGACCCAATCAAGCTTTTAGAACCGAAGAAAATGTCCAGAACGTAGCGTGCGATAACTCAAGCACCGGTTTTATTTCGTGACAACTTCGTGCTTTCCTTGAAAAAGAAGATATAATCTCGTTTTGCGATGGTTTTCACGTACTCAATGCGAAATTTTACCTACTGCGGATAACAAGGAAACGATGTTTTTGTTGTTTTGTCCGGCGTTGCACAATTTCTGAGGTCGTACAATTCAAAGAGGAAACATTTTATTAATTGTAGGTGATAACCTTGCACCGGGAGAAGAGTTATTTATAGACAAATAAACTAATTTGTTCGACCCCCCTTTGTTTAAAACTAACATTGCTTATTTATTATTAAGAAGCCATATTAACGTGGGAATGTTGGGAAATTTTGACATAAAAAAATGATTTATTGTTCTTCAGAAACTATGAAAGTCTACGAAGCACAATATAATATTTTGTTATGAAATATAACAATGCTATTTGGGTAAAAATTGTTTTCATTACCAAGAAAAAAACCTAACATCTGCAATAATATTCCATCACTTTAAATTTAAAACAACAAATTAAATAAAGGGTTCAATGAAACTCAAAGTCAAACCACAATATACCTATTTAATGTCCGTTGGGACTCAAAACTTGCAACTAGTTTTGGTAACAATTACCATCATCAGGCTATAACAAATAGAAAATGGTTCCTCATTGTAAAGATCTAAAAAGACAATAAAATTGATGTAACAAAGTTGCGATCAAATAATATTTTACAATCAAGTTAAAATTATTAGAGAAAATTAATCTAAAATAATGAATCTCTACTATGATGACAAAAGTTATGAGAAATTTGAATATTTTAAATGTTTCCAAATATAACAAATTATAAAAGTTACCTGTATGAAATTTCACAACTGGAAGGGTAAGATCATCACTGTCATTAGTCCATCAAGTAGTACTTTTTAACACAGTGAAAATATTAAATAAATTGTGGAATGAATAAACCTCAAACTAACTTAAGAGTAGGAAAACAGAAAGTTAAGTTTTCTCATGAGAAAACCTATAACATATTAAAACATAAAATAATGAGAACTTTTAAATTGAAGTAGAAAGTATGTTCAATTTAATGAAATCATCTCTTGAGAATTAATTAAAAGGGGGGGGAGTTCTATTATGACAGGAAAAATTTTTTTAATGAAAATGTGGAGAACCCATCGTGAAAAGGGGATGTAGAGAAGTTATGGTTTTTTTATATTTACTTTTCGGAGAAAAGAAGCATGAAATTGAATAATTGATATGAAAATTGACAAAATTTTTGAAAAGGGAAACTTCTTCCAATTTCTTCTCTTGATTTGATCGGCATAAATTGGAACTTCTGGGAAATGTGAAGAAATATTTCCCAATGGGGAAATTATTTGTCCGACATTATTTGTCGGTGTGAATTTTATCAACAGTAAAAAACACAAAATTAAGAGCGTGAACAATAACATGTTCAAGCTTAATAGTTTCCATTAACAAATTATAAAATTATCTTTAAGTATATGAGACACTGAATTGCACGTGGACAACTTGTAATATAACGGAAGTAGTGGAGTACTGAAGGGAAAATGACAAGTTTTACTTAACAAATTAAATATTCATAGTATATCATTTGAAAGTTTTGTAAGAAATTTACATTTTTTAAATAAGCCTATCGATTATTAGCCTCAAATAATATCTGCTTTATACCGAAAAAATAAGTATTTCAGTATAAGTGTACATTTATTGTTACGAGAAAAAATCTTATTTGCTACAAATCACATATTTCTTCACCCACTTAAGAAAAAATCTAGAAAATAATAATTTCTATAAACTGTAATACTTATAACTTCAAATTAAACATTTTACAATTCAATTTTATGTTTCCACTAATTTTGTGGTAAACTTACAGTTCTTGAATGTCCAATTTGTATAATGCTACGGTCTCATTTTTTTAATATACGATACTGTTATAAGTAGATGTTGCCAGTCGGACTCCCTCATGAAGGGTACCGTACCATTATCTATAATAATGAATATTCTGCTAAATATTCCAAACGTCTACCTGTTGTCGTTATCAATATCAAGCAGAATAATTATTTAAAAATAAAATTAACAGTAAAAAAAATTTCCTCACGGGGAATCGAACCCGGGTCTACCGCGTGAGAGTCTGGTATGCTTACTACTCATCCACCAAAAAATATGAAAATTCTTCATCTATAACGTCAAATGTATTACATAATTTTTTCTTAAAAGGAACTGAAGTTCCTACCGTGTCTCCCGCGACACGTTCTACCTTTTTTTTCTCCAAGTTGACACGTTTAGAAGTTATTCGAGGTAAGAGTCCAACCTTGAATCGTTAAGGATAACTTTGACTATTTCTTATAATTTATCACAAAATGATTGGAAACTTAACGAATTAACAATAATTCAACATGATGAAACTTATAATCTCCACAGTTTTGCTAGCTACGTTATCACAAAATTCACCGCTTTTTATTAAAATCGTGCTGAATGACATGGAATTTTCTTTGCTAATTCATCAAATAAAAACGTCAAATATTATAAGAATTTCGATATTACATGTTTAAGAATAATTATTTTGTGATAAATTATAAGAAATAGTTGAAGTTATCAGTAACGATTTAAGGTTGGACTTTAGCCTCGAATAACTTCCAAACTAGTCAACTTAGCGAAAAATCATCTCAGACCAAGTTACGTATAGAGATAAAGATGGGTTTTGTAATGGAAGGGAAAGTTTGTTGGTTCAGTTAGTTGCTGCTATACGCATTAACTTTATTCCAGCTCCTTCCCTATGTTTTAAAACACCTTTTATTAATGCTCTATGTATGTGATATGCTATTTTCCCTTTTGAATCACCAAATCTCCAAAAATTAATTGAGAAAAAACCTCATTATTCCAAAAAATTGAGAATAAAATGTTAATATTTCCAATAACATGTTCCTGGTAAATTTGTAAACACCGTGGTTCATGTGAGCTTTTTTGTAAAATTGTCTGCAGCTTATTTCCGTATCACGTCGAAGCAGTAAAAGGAAACGAGCAGACGGTTTGTGGTATTTTCATAATGCCACTGGGCGTACCGTTGGTCATTTTCTTTAACGGCTGCTACACGAATTTCCCATTATGGACATATTTCATGTGTGCTAGAACGTGTACACCGACAATGAGTTTTATAGTATTCGTTTTAAAACGTATGTTCCATTTATCATTGAGCCCGGCTAGAATTCAATTATATATTATATCAAGCATTTTGGAGACGTGACAGAGAAAAAAGCAATCAGTATATAGCTAGGATTTATCAACCGAAAAGCATGTTTTATGACTTGGACCTAACAAATATCAATTGCAGCCCCAAATTTGATACTAGACTAGGGTTCCCATCACCATCAATACCTAAAATCTCTACTGCCTACCAGGAAACTTTTACAAACGTTTGCTTTCAATTTGATGGGATAAATAATGAATTTTACCTAACAAGGTTGTTCTCAAATTGAAGAATATTAAAAGAAACTAGCTGCTCCACAGGGAATCGGACTAAAAAGTGAAAACTAACTCCTATATACATCGAGAAATAGTTATTTTCCTACGACCACATAGGAAAGTGACATATATCGCACTGACTAGTTCTATGGAAAGTGACCTTTATTCATACGCGTACGGAAAAAAATCTTATCCGTACGTGTGCGGATAAAAAAGCTGTCAAATTGAATGTTGAAATGCTAGTCTTTTTACTCCGCAAATTAATATGTATATGTGAAATGCTTATTTCCTAAGTTGATTTGTCCATATAATAATATAATATAATCTATTTATTTCATTTAAAATTAAAAAAAATATACCAAGCCCGGACTCTACTGCTTGTCAAAAATCGAGCCCACGGATGCCTAGACCGCTCGGCCATCCCACTGTTGTAGCTTATGGTTCTTGTCCAAGATACTAATAAGCGCTAAGGAGATATACACAACAGTTTATTTATTCTCCAAAATAAAATGTGTTTATATCGACATTTATTGGACTTTCATGTTATTAAAACAATAAATATCCGTTTTCAATTATTTGAACAATGAATCCTTAAAATAGCTAGTTAATACTTTCAATCTCCTACAGGTAGGCAACAAGTTAAATATTAATTCTAACTTTTTTATAAAGGTACTTTTTTCCATTGCATAAAAATCACAATTTTCTGGGCCAATTTCAAAGGTAAGTAATCAAAACCATATAAAGTATTTACAAATACACATATGTAAAACCTCTCACATCTACATAAAAAAGCAAGATTATACATGCCTAATTTGGTAAAAGTATATCGCGTGGTCGTAGGAAAAATAGTGTACATAACTTGTGCGAAAGTGATTTTTCACACTCGTGGGATTGTCTCACTCGACTGCGCTCGTGAGACAATACTTCCCACTCGTGTGAAAAATGTCACTTTCCGCACACGTTACGTAATATACTATTTCCTAACAAGTGCGGAAAGTGATACTTTCCCGCACGCGACTGCAGTTGACCCGAACGACGCGGAGCGGAGAAAGTGGGAAAGTGGGTTGAAAGGCACGGTCGTAGAAAAAAGATTTATTTGTGACAATTAAAATCTTATTGTGTCAAATAAATATGATTTTCCATATGGCCTAAGTAATATTTAATTTGTCGTTAAGAAAGGATTTGTTTCAAGTTCGGGAAGTAATATTACCTATCAATAAAACCATATTCATTGTCATTAATAAAATGAATTTTCTATTCTTGTGAAAATGTATCATGTTTGTCTGGAACATTATTTATTAAGGAACAATGACAAAATAGTTATATTAACCTTTGGAAGCATTTGAATTAAATTAAGTAGTTTTCCAATAACAAATACTTATTTTTGCGGGCTAACTATATTGTTTTATCATAAGATAAATTATTCTATAGCAGAATGACATTTCTTTATCATAAAAAAATGTATTGTCTCGGTATGATATATTTCTTCACCATAAAAAATAAATTGTTTGGGTTAACTATATGTTTTTTATTTGTAAAAAATGTATCGTCCCAGCAAATTATATTTATTTGCTGGAAACGAATGATTCTTAAGAAAACTATCAATTTTTACTAAAATTAAACATATTCATCATAACCGAACCATAATTTTGATAAACAATATTTTGTGTGGATGGTTAGTCTTGACACGGATTAAAATGTCAGTACTCTTATGACAAACATGTTTAAATCTAATAAAAATTAATTGTCTTCTCTATTTATGCATGAAACTGTTTAGTAGGAATGCAGGATAGGAATAAAAGACTTGTTGCTGAATATTTTGATCTATTAATGAAAACTATAAATTTTTAAAATATGAACCATACAATCATAAAATGGAAAGCATACATTTTTGAAATTAAACATACCTACATGATCTAAAACATAACCAACAATGGTATCCACAAGATAGCCATTGTCTAACCGTAAGTGTGTTCATTAATGCTTTTCCCATGCATGCAGGGTGGGGTGACAGTTCTTTATATTAATTGCCACATAATTTGTGGGCTAATGTGATTTCTTACGGGTGAAGAAATATGAGATTTGGAGTAAAAAAGTTTTTTTTGTAACAATAAATGTACAAATATACTCAAATTCTTATTTTTCCGGTATGAAGTAGATGTTATTTGAGGCTAATAATAAATATAGGCTCATTCAAAAAATATAAATCTCTGTCAAAACTTTCAAATGATTTACTATGAAAATTCAATTTGTTGTTTTAAAGTGATGGAATATTATTCAAGATGTTACCCAAATAGCATCGTTACCTATATTTTATGACAAAATATTATATAGTGCTTCGTAAACTTTTATAGTTTCTGAAAAACAATTGTATAAAGGTAGAACGTGTCGCGGGACACACGGTAGGAACTTTAGTTCCTTTTAAGCAAAAGTTATGTAATACCTCTGACGTTATAGATAAACAATTTGCATATTCTTTGATGGTTGAGTAGTAAGCACACCAGACTCTCACGCGGTAGACCCGGGTTCGACTCCCCGCGAGGAATTTTTTTTATTGTTAATTTTATTTTTAAATAATCATTCTGCTTGATATTAATAACGACAACAGGTAGACGTTTGAAATATTTAGCAGAATATTCATTATTATAGATAATGGTACGGTACCCTTCATGAGGGAGTCCGACTGGCAACATCTACTTATAACAGCATCGTATATTTAAAAAATGAAACCGTAGCATTATACAAATTGGTCATTCAAGAACTGTACGTTTACCACAAAATTAGTGGAAACATAAAATTGAATTGTAAAATGTTTAATTTGAAGTTATAAGTATTACAGTTTATAGAAATTTTTATTTTCTAGATTTTTTCCTAAGTGGGTCGTAGAAAAAATATGCTGCTCGACTCGTGTGGATTGTCCATATCGCACTTGAACGATTGAGCACTCCGCCTACGGCGTCGTGCTCCATCTTCGTCCTCGTGCGATATGGCCATCATATCCACACTAGTTGCACAAACTACAATTTCTTCCAAAATATGCCCTTTTACATTTAAAAACTACCTGCCAAATGTCAAATCAATGTATCCATCCATTTTAAAGTTATCGAATTAAAACATTCAAGTTTTCAAAATTTCAACACCCTGTATTTCGAAAAGTAGCCAGACCCCTTAATCGCGCAAAAAAAATTATGGAAATAATAGTGAAAATTTATCCGAACAAATTCAAGTAGATCACTAGCACTGCGAATACCAGCTTTGCATTGAATTTCAATATAGCATCGGTGGTTCAGTGGTTAGAATGCTCGCATTGCACGCGGGCGGCCCGGGTTCGAATCCCGGCAGGAGCATATTTATTATTATGAATCGCTGCTTCGTAAACGAGAGAGAGACTAAGGAGGCACAAGCACGCAAGCAAGACACATAACGAAGCAACGTAACATAACGCAGCGTAACGTAACGCGTAACGGTCAGATCTTTTGCGTCGCGACCCCTGGTCGCTCAAACATAACCTGGCGTAAAGAACTAAAGTTCCAAAAATTCCTCGCGGGGAGTCGAACCCGGGTCTACCGCGTGAGAGTCTGGTGTGCTTACTACTCAACCATCAAAGAATATGCAAATTGTTTATCTATAACGTCAGAGGTATTACATAACTTTTGCTTAAAAGGAACTAAAGTTCCTACCGTGTGTCCCGCGACACGTTCTACCTTTTTTTATATCAAAATTTCCCAATCTTTTAACGTTAATATGGCTTCTTAATATTGAATAAGCAATGTTAGTATTAAACAAAGGGGGGTCAAACAAATCAGTTTATTTGTCTATAAATAGCTCTTCACTCGGTGTATTGAAATGTTTTCAAATAGCAATAGAAAATTAACTATAGAATTTAATACGTTTCAGAAGGTTTGAAATAATAGTAGAGCAAAAAATATACAGAATGCTTGGAGGCTGCTCATGTAACAGCAACTCAACCACTGGGTTCAGACTGGCAAGAGAAAACACATAGTCTCTAGTACGGGTGTCGTGGAGTGAGGGGGGGTAATTAATCAACTTAAGCTGAAGAAGGCTTTAAAGGAATGACTTAACTGTGGAATCACAAAAAAGAGAAATCCTAAATTGTTTTGAATAACGGCTGCTCGGTCCACAATGGCGGTCCTGTTTCTCACAAATTATCCAGAATATTACACCTGCAATGTTATCAAATACACAACATGCTTTTTACAACTGATTAGGGAAATTTTCATCCACCAGAGACTATCTATAGCCTGTAAAATATAGTCTGCGGGCTGAAAACACTTGAAGTTAGGTAACGGACATTGCACATGAATTATGTCCAGAATTTTCTGAAGAATCCAAAATAAATATTAATATACAGAGGGATGTAGATTGGCCCGTATTGTGGGTACAATAGTAAACTCGATTTATTGTGTTTATAAGTGTATGAATTTTCAATTTTATCTGACGTTTTAAATACAATGGGGCTTAAGTTTGAAGACTCTGTTACACTGTTACAGGTGAAGCTGATAAAGAATGCAATTCTCTGAAAAGTAGGGCTTGAATCAACTTTCAATATTCACATAAAGCTGCCGCCAAATAATATATTCATACCAATCAAGCTTGTCAAGATGTGGAAATACAAATATGTACCTAAACGAAAATTATCTCATACCATATTCCAAAAATATTTTCTGTTATAGTAAAATGTCCAACATTCTATATACCTTTCCGTTAGGGTGTTGAGCATATTATAAAACTTCAGAAACTTCAAAATTTTATCGGAAGTTGAGAAAACCTTCTCGTTTACAAGCGAGAGACATGAATTACTGTGTAGGAGAAGTACTGTATTATAATATCGTTATTTTAAAGAAGTTGGAGGAGAACATTTATTTAAAGTTTAGAGTGTAACTTCATTTGACTCTAAAGGGAACCTAATTAAACTACAGTTACAAAAATAATTTAAGCAGAACGGTTACTACCTCGAAAAAAAAAGCGACTAAAAAGGTTTTTGTGTGTATTGTTTTTATGTATATTAACAGTCTGGATGACAGTTCATAAATTACCTGGGGATGCAGTTTTCTTTCCAAGATATTAACGGGAACATCCAGGAGGGATTAAGTAGACTGGTGTTAGCTTATGTTTTTCAAAAACTAGATTCAGGTAATAAAAAAACTTGAAATGTGGAAAATGATTCCATTTATAGGGCTATTAGACTGGTTTATATCCTGGCTTGAACTATAGACATAGCATGGGGAAAATATTGGACCTACAGTATATCCATTAATCTGGTGTGAAGAAAGGTGAATTGAACTTCACTTACTTATCTTCCAAACTAAGTTGAAATCAGTTGTTTCTCCAGCGTCGCTCTCAAACCGCTCATTTATTTCTCATGAAGTTTCATTAAGGCGTGTTACAAATCTAAAAATTTATTATTCGCTGATGATTTAAAAATATTTCTAGAAATAAAATCTCAGTCTGATAGCCACTTGCTCCAATTGGAATTAGAGAAAGTTAATGAATGGTGTACAAGAAATTGCCTGTTTCTAAATTTAAGTAAATGTAAAGTATGTACCTTCAGCCGTAAATCTAATCCTGTCTTTTACAATTACCAAATCGATAATGTGGACTTAACTAGATGTACTGAGGTTAGAGATCTGGGGATAACTTTTGATAATAAATTGGATTTTATAAAACATACTAGTGATATCTGCTCCCAAGCCACTAAATCCCTTGGATTCATAATCAGGAACTGCAAATTGTTCCCTAATGAAGATGCATTGAAAACACTATTTTTCGCTCTAGTACGATCAAAACTTGAATACGCTTCTCTTGTGTGGAGTCCGTATTACCTAAATCACATTAATTTGATAGAGACCATTCAAAGGAGATTTCTGAAATTTTTAGCTAGTAGGATTGATGGTACTTACCCCGAAAGGGGGATTGAACAATCGGTTCTGCTAGATCGTTTTGGAATTGACTACTTGCAACTCAGAAGAATAAATAGTGGTATCGCTTTTCTGTTCAAGTTGATTCATAATTGTATTGACTCTCCAAATTTATTAAGTCAGCTGAATTTTCTCATTCCAAGATTGCACTCACGTCGTAATCTCACTTTTTACTGTGGCAATGCAAGAACTAACATTCTTTCTCATTCTCCATTACACATGATATGTTCAAGTTTTAATCAAATTGCAAATGACTGTGACCTTCACTTCAATTCACTTATGCACATTATTGATAAATCTAATCAGAATTTTTATTTTAATTTACAGTTAGGGTAGGTTTTTTTTTTAAATTATTGGTTGTATAAAATAATTACATTATTAGTTTTCTCTATTTTGTATTACTTTCAATAATCTGTATATTATATACTATAAATGATTGCTAATCTTATATTACTTATGTTGCTACTTTCTAATAATATTGTTCTGTAAATGGATTTTCTGTTGGACAATAAATTATTATTATTATTATTATTATTATTATTATTACGATGAGTGGTGAGTCTCCCGCTTTTTGTACCTTCTATACCAAATAATGTCTGGTGGATTTGGCCACTTCCAATTTGGACCACTTTGGGTCATTGCACTAATCTTGTATTCCTTTTCTTGTTATTCTTCTTTGATTTCCAAAATTTTTCTCAGAAAATTTTCGGTGTTATAGAACACCACGCAATAGTCCTCAACAGAATAGATTGTGTCTAATTCCTTTTCTTTATTGTTTTTTGCAACGGAATCATTATCTTTTAATAAGCCCTCTTCCATCATCCTCTTGTCGTTTTTTCTTTTCGGTCTTTGTTTTGATAATGTCTCTTTGGTTTCTTTCATTTTTTCAGCTCTTTTAAATTTTTCCTCTTTTCTAGCTGTCTTTTCTTCCTCTGGTTTTCTTTTAGCAGCTTCTTTTCTTTTATAATATTCCTGCCACTCAGCGGAAGTTGCAACTGAAGGTATATTGTCCTTGGGTTTTCTCTTTTTATTATTTTTATTTCCTACAGGTCTGGGCCATATGAGAGTTTTTTTTAAAAGGGGTTGACATAGATTCAAAAACAGGATCCCTTCGTTATAAACTAGAGACTTGGCAACTTTGTGTTCGCTTAAAAAATACATGACGTGGATGACAACATTGTTGTCAGCATGTTTGTTTCCAAGAAAAATCTGAAATCGGTATTCTAATAAAATGCCAAATCAAATCGTGATCTAGTTTCCTTACCATAAGGTGACCTGTATAATAGGGTTCTCTTTCAAATCATGTTTCTTTTTATTTCAAATACCAAGCTCAAAGTCAGTTAATGGTTTATAAATTGTTGATATGAATTAATAAGATATTTGAGGAAAAAAATGTAGCTTTTCTCCTAAATTGGGAATGAAATGACTTTACTTGTAAATAGATTCAGAACCGATGTGTGACCTACACGAGACCAAATTATGATCACTTCTCTTGCCAAAAATTGACCTGAATATCAGAACAGTATTTTAAATCACATTTATTTCGGTGCTACAACTCCAAATCAGAGTCACTAAAAGGTTACCGAATTTTTAATTGATATTGTTCAATAATAAAAAATAATTCATGTAATCTTGCTCCTGAAACTGGGATTAAAATGATTTTATTTGTAAACACACTTAGAACCGATGTGTGACCAACACGAAACCAATTTATGATCAATTTTCATCCCATAAACTGACCTAAATTTTACAGCCTTAACATTTGTACAATTTTAAATGAAACATGAACATTATTTGGTCTTAAAGAGCCGTAGTCCTTTCTTTTTAACATGTGATGGGACACCAAGTTTTTTTAACAGTAACAACGTAAACTTAAAAAAATATATCATCTATTAAAACCAATTAGTGACCCTCTGGTCAGTATTTGGAACATAATTTAATTTCAGGTGCCAATAATTGACCAAGCTAATTTTTGGAAATTAATTTGATATTCACGTTCCCAGCTAATGTAAATCATTAAACATATCCTCTTTAATAGTACAGAATATTAATTTGACAAATATATTCACTCACTCTGCTGTTATTCGCCACTCACCAAAAACACATGTGTTAACTCGACAAGTACTCAGAACAGTCTGGATGCAATCCTCCCCTATCACCGAACATTTAGAATCATTTCGCAGCAAATTCAAACATATTTGAAAAAAAAGGATGATTAAATTGAAATTAGACATATTTAGAAACTAATATAATAACATATCTTATATGTTCATATGAAAAAAATCTTATTTTATACCGTTATACAAAAAATCGGTCACTGGTTACTGGTCACTAATTGGTCCTTTACATAACATGGGAAATGGTACATAGATCCAGTGCCTGGACTGTAGAGCACATCCCAAACGAATTAATGATAGGCAATATTCAAAAACCCCAGACCAACTTCCAAAACCAACAGGTGAACAATTCGTACAAATTGGTATAGGATACGGAAGCTACGAAGCTAAGCCAGTAGAAAAAAAGCCTCAGAGGCTGAGGTGCAGTTGACGATAGGATTAGTATCTAATCAAAAATAATGTCACAGCTTCTTATTTTGGACCACTATCTCTTTTTTTATTTCGATAAATGGATTTCCTTTCCATTTAATCTTTTCCACGTACTAAACGACGTTTCACCGGGAAAAAAGGGATTGCTAGAAGTATTCCCAACTCAAATGTATTTATTTACACACGTCTCAAAGGCAACAAACATGACAGTATTTGCTTTAATCAAGTAGAAGGTAGCACATATTTGTACGAACGGATGTCGGAAATTTGAACGTGATAAAAAGGAATCGATCGATATGTACAAGGGGAAGTTTTGATATGATATTGATACTTAGAATTGATTGGAGAAGGGATAGTGTAGGTGGTGAACAAAATATTTGTTGAATTAAAACTCTGTTTGAAGAAAATGATTTTCTTTTGCCCAGTAATGCAGAGAAAGAAACGACCCGCATTCAAAAAATTGTCGTAGCTATAAAAATAATTGCATTTTCTACGTTCCAAGAAAATTAAAATTCCTAGCATTCTCTAGGTAAATGTACATGCATTTTATTTAAAAGCAGAAAAATTCCTATTCACAGCTCTGCAATCGTTTCGTCGTTACGTGGTCTCTTTTTTTACATTCAGATTATTCAGATTTTTTTGTTTTTCCACCGAAGATAAAATTCGACTGTTTGTTATTGTGTGAAAAAGTAACCTTCTTTGACTG
The DNA here is from genome assembly GCA_910591675.1 of Galerucella calmariensis. Classification (NCBI taxonomy): domain Eukaryota; kingdom Metazoa; phylum Arthropoda; class Insecta; order Coleoptera; family Chrysomelidae; genus Galerucella; species Galerucella calmariensis. The sequence goes on along the minus strand of CAJUYG010000896.1, from coordinate 20,155 downwards.
TCATTAGGATATTACAAAAAAAAACGGCGTTTGAAGATTTTTCATCCATTGAACAATGAAAAAAGGGCTAGAGACAATTCATGACTTTCGAAATTATAACGTTATCTATTCCCAATGAAATAATTTTATTAAAAAGGATACCATTATATCTAAAAACGGCTTGATTTTCCAATATACAGAATACATCTGTTATCAACATCTTCCATATATTCCACTTTTCAAATCCTGGGAAAATTCGGAAAATCTTCTTAGTAAGGTTCTCTATATCACAATTTCGGAGTTTTAGTTAGACTTGCGTTATCTACCGAAGTTAAAATAAACACCGGGTTTCATTACCCTCTCAAGTTAGTAATAAGAAGTCATCACTTATAGTCCTATTTCGATATAGCTAAGCATACATCCTAGTAAGTCAGATGATTCCGTCCAGCATGTTCGAGTCATACTGAAAAAGATGCTATTGCAGTTAGTAAGGTAGATTGAACCACAACAATTATGCGACAATCTTCGTTCGTTGTCCATTAAACAAATTGTTATGATAATCATTCAATAGCTAACTGGTTATGTCAGAAACAGATCCAGAGAGATTTTATCAAACTTAGTATCGTGATACTGAAAGGTGATAATTTGGAATCAATTTCCTCAGGCTAAGACCAATTATTGATTCACATTGAAGTATTAATACCAAAAAATAGTAAATTAAGCTTATAATTAAGAAATAACTTACTTGTATCCATGGATGATGCTAGAATTGGACTAACTAAGATGAAGAATGACAGTCTCCAGTACTCTGTCAACATGACGAAGGCCTGAAACAAACAAAATTGTTTTTGAGAGGGACTTTTCAAGTATAGTTTCACTTAGATAAGTAATTTTGGAATAGGTTGGTATTTATCCAATTGAATTACTTATTTTCGAGTAACTATTGTCAAATTTAACCAAAACCGAAGTAGTGATTCGCATTGAAGAGGAATTATGGTGAGTTCCGATTGGAGCAGTCTCTATAAAACGTAAATATCAGCAATGGAAGTTAAGTTTACAGGTGAGAAAAAGAAATAGGGGGAAGGGCAGATGGCGAAAATGAAGAGATGGAGAAGGAAGGAGGGAGGAGAAAAAAAAAGTTGGAAATTAAAAGATGAATTACCATATTGTCATAAAATAATTGGTTATATGACTTATCTCACTATACTTTTTATAGTTTTATGGTCCCATAGTCCCTCCGTCTGTCTGTTTGTTTGTCCGTCCGTCTGTCACCAGACTGTGTCTCATAACCGTGATAAATAGACAGTTGAAATCTTCACAAATAATGTCAATATTTGGGGGGTCTTCTATACAACAAACGTGATTTCTTTGCTCTCTACTGCAAAAGATTGATAACGGCTACAGGTAGACGCTTGATATATTCACAGAGTTTTGAAATATTTACAAAATACTTAATGTAAAATCCAAATGAAAAGTATATTTGACAGCACTGGTACTGCTTTCCGTAGTTGGTACAACTGTTATACTTGATACGCTATCTGTTTACAATCGACAGTTAAAGATGACTTTGCGAGCACAGTCGCGCTGGCGCTATGTAGGTATTATAATCCTTAATTCAGGGATGAATAATTAACGAGAAAGTTAATGGCATTGTGGTAAAAGCGTGTAGTGCTTTGTTCTACATCCACTCGCTTACTCTGCATTTCGGAATAGAACCAGTGAAAAATAATCACAAAAGAAATAATTTTCCAGCCGTTTTTATAGAAAATGGAACAGAACCCTTCGTATGAGAGTCCGACTCACACTTGGCCGGTTTTTTACATTTAAATAAATGGGTATATAAATTATAGATCTAGATATGTGATTAATGCCCTTATTTATACACCGAGAAAAGAGTTATTCATAGACAAATAAATTGATTTGTTTGACCCCCCTTTGTTCAAAACTAACATTGCTTATTTATTATTAAGAAGCCCTATTAACGTGAAAATAATGGGAAGTTTTCATATAAAAAAATGATTTATTCGAGTGTAATTTTTTTAATGTGAAAAAAGTTGTTCTCCTTTATGCACACCTCCATACAATTGTTCTTCAGAAACTATGAAAGTCTACGAAGCACAATATAATATTTTGTTATAAAATATAACAATGCTATTTGGGTAAAAATTGTTTTCATCACCCAGAAAAAAACCTAACATCTTGAATAATATTCCATCACTTTAAAACAGTAAATTAAATATTCATAGTAAATAATTTGGAAGTTTTGACAGAAATTTACATTTTCTTAATGAGCGTATAGATTATTAGCCTCAAATAAGATCTACTTTATACCGAAAAAATGAGTATTTCAGTATAATTGTACATTCATTGTTACGAGAAAAAAAAAACTTATTTGCTACAAATCACATATTTCTCCATCCGTAAGAAATCACACGAATTATGTGGCAATTGAAACAAAGAATTCTCACCCCACCCTTCCCTATTATTCAGTAACGGTCACCACCTGTATACGTTTGGCGTCAGTCTGCATGTGAAATTATATCAGTTTTTGCAATTACACTGATTATTTTGTTTTTGTGAAGTATGTAGTTAAAGTGCTCTGTACAAAAATAAGTTTAATAATAGAATGAACGAATTGTTAAACTCATGGCGATTACAAGAATTGTGAGATATCTTTGAAGGTGAGGAATTAAATGACAATTATATTCAAGTAGGTAGAAGTTACAAGCAAGCGAAATGTACCTCAAACATACACATTTCTCAATTACACCTGTCAGATATACTCCAAGAACTCCAAAAAACTACCATGGGAAAAGCATTAATGAGCACACTCAAGGATAGACAAGGCTATACCATTGTTGGTTATGTTTTAGATCATGTAGGTATATGTTTAATTTTAACAATGTATGGTTTCCATTTTATAAATGTATGGTATCTTTTTTTTAAATGTATAGTTGTCTTTTTAATAGATCAAAATATTCAGCAGCAAGTTTTTTATTCCTATCCTGCTTTCCTACTAAACATTTTCAGGCATAAATAGAGATCATTAATTTTTATTAGATTTTAACATGTTTGTCATAAAAATACTGTAATTTTAATCCGTGTCCAGACTAACCATCGACCAATTCGATCAACTAGTTCACACATACAAAACGAAAGTCAACTTTGTTGTTCGACATAGTCTGGAAACGGCTTAGACAAATATTTGTGATAAATATATTTTCCTAAGTTATCTAATTATTTAGAGAACCGTGTGGAAGTTACTCATACTGCTTGATCCACCGTGAACTTTTTATACATTTCTAAATATTTAGAATCATTTCAAAAGCTCAGTGTATTGAATAGTGCATGTAGGTAACTTCCATGAACAAAAAACAATACCATGAATAATTCGGCTTTTTAGGGAAATATATTTTTTCACTTCAAGGCAATATAATGTTTATTAAAATTATGGTTAGTTTATGATAAATATGTTGAATTTTAGTAAAAATTAATAGTTTTCTTGAAGAAGGAACATTTGTATCCAACAAAAAAATATAATTTGCTGGGAACATACATTTTCTACGAATAAAAAACATATCGTTGACCCAGACAATATACTTTTTTATTGTAAAGAAATATATTTTACCGATACAATACATTTTTTTATGATTAAGAAATGTAATTCTGCCATAAAGTAATTTTTTTATATTAAAACAATATAGTGTATCTATTATTTTTGGGAGTGAATCTCGAACTTTTTTGGGCTTATTAGTATTATTTTTATCAATTTATTATATAAAAGTAAGTACATTTATTATTTACGTTCGTTGAATGTTCGACAACCAAAGGTAAAATTATATCATTAACGATATTTTCTGTGAATCTATAACGTATCCGAAATTCTCCCGCGTTATAAAATTCCAATTCCGGTCTCAAGTCTCTGCTTTAAATACGGGCATAAGAAAGTTCATCATTATACAATAACAAAGTAGTCATATGAAAAAAAGCACTAAATGCTTCTTCTCCTTTTTCTTCATGTAACTAGAAATTATATCGCCAATATTTAAAATTTTGACAATTTTCTTCAGCATATTTACTGAGTTATCTGTCAACGTGTCTCTGAAGGTAACGTAGTTCTGATACCAAAACATCAAAGTGACTTCGTCAGCTTACGCTCCTTGTTTTGTGGTGTTTGGTAAAGGGTTTTCTATCAGTCGTTCTGATATATTTGATATGATTGATAATAAAGCAAACTTCCCAAACTTCAATAACGGTTGAACGAAATTTGTTATTTGTGTTCTTGATCTGACGTGGCAATCAAATTCGAAGCACCGAAATTATTAATCACAGTTACTAGTTAAAAGGAAAATTTAGTCAATGGTGATGGCAATAATTGATAGAACAAGTTTGCTTAGTGAAGCGTGTGATATTAACCACGAATATAATTTCGGGATGTTAATTATATCAGCACACACGTAACCGACTGGTACACGCTGTTATATTGTTATGAAAAATGATAATTCAAAATCAATGATCGACATTACCACAACATTCATTACGGCGTATTTCATTAATATCCATTATGCTGTGCCAGCTTATTTATTCAGTTTATTTTGATAGCAATTTGGAATAACAATAGTCGCAAAAAAAATCATCACAAATACATAAAATGAAAGAATAGCGGTTGATAATCGAAACATGGTACGGAAATGATTTGAAATGGGAAACATTTCAGGAAAGTAGTAATTTTCCCATCATTCGTGAGATATTCAGACAGTGGCAATACTCAGAGGGTGGGAGAATGGAAAAAACAAATTATCCGATGTTCTGGAAACTCTTTATAGGTTGTTTCGTCTCATGGTTTAGAATATTTCCAATTGGAAGATCTCACAGCATATTTCATTATTATCCTCCATCCAGTTGATTTATTTCGATAGCTTATTCAGAATAAAAATAGTTGTGACAAAAAAATTTACACAAATACATTTAATATGCAGTTGATGATAATCAAAAAGAGGTTCGGAAATTTCCTTGAAATGAGAAGTAGAAAAATGTTCTCATCATTTTCACTCCTTGAGCTGTTCAGACAGTAGCGATTGGTAGCTACTCAGAGGGTGAGAGAATGGAAAAAACAAATTATCCGGTGTTATGGAAGTTGGCGTTTCAAATTATTTATAGATGGCTTTGTCTCATGGCTTGTAATACTCCCAATTGGAATGTCTAAGCACTTTCTTCAAATTGCTATCGTTGTTTTCTTTTTTGTTTTACATTTTAATTATTTTTAAAATGTTTATCACAACTGAGACCTGGGAGTTTCAGAAGAAGATTCATGCCGTACATAAAAAAATTAAAATTATCGCCAAGCGTATTACTTCGTAACGTCAAAGGTGGAGAAAAACACCCAAAAAAGAAAAGCATTCAAAAATCTGACTCCAGTCCGCGTCCGCGTTGCAAGTGCTAAAGATAACTTTGTTAGACTAGATTGGTCTCTGAAGCTCTTGGGCATTGCCAAATGAAGGGTTTTATTCACTCCGTTGGAGAGTGTAACCTAATTAGATCAAGGTTCTAGCAGACATACATTGTTTAGCATGACACTATTGTCTGAATTATCATATAGTTATACTTTTACTGTCAAAAAATGATGGAAAGGCTAATCACAAATTTGTGACTGCGCTGTGGCGGCCCAAAACAAACTTTGTTTGATCTGAGCTGTGGAATTGTCAACATTTTTGCAGTTTTTTCCCATTCATTTAAACAATATTTTCTATTCACCACTTTGTCATTTTTTGTGAGAGCTGATCTTACTTCCTTATAACGATGTCGAAAATAGCTGGACAGTAATGTGAAATTTTGTGACAATATTCCACCCTATTCTCTAATTCCAGATCGAAAAGAAATAGGTCAGATCGGAAATACTAGTTGAGCAGTCGACTATCCGTCTCAGATGCGATTTGTATTCTCTTGCTTTGTAAGATATTCAGTCGAAATGATTTTTATGATTTTTATATTATGATAGGAATTTTGTACCAAGTTAAAAATCAGGAAAATCTGGAAGAGTATTTATGCCACTACCTATTTGTATCGATAAATTTCCACGCTGGAAGACGTTTCTCAAGAGATGTGAGCAGTCCTCTTGAAATTCTTAATGCTCAATTTAAATTCAAAACATTTTATGTCGCTATTTCCACATATAGTGAACACTACTATATCTGGTGGCATGACATTCCATTTTGTAAGTTTATACTCTCAAGGAAAACGTCAGTTGGTTTTTGAGAAATGAATTCGAACCGCAGATGCGAAGATGCCAAGATAGAAATCGCAAACTTTGCTCAACCTGTCAGGTGATGTTCTCACCAAAGAAACTGCAATGCGACGGCAACTTCATTCAAATTTCTCTCTGGTTCTTACTGAAAACAGTCTCTTGCCGGTAGTCGAGAACAGCATGTTTACCTCTTCAGATGAGAATATAGCTGATGCAATGCTGCATAACTGATAGTGAAGAAGCGTGATAATCAATACCACTTTTCGGTTAACTTTCCCAAGTAGCAATTTAAATTCTATAAGCTACAAGATATGTCTTATAGGATACTTAAATTCTTATAACGGTCTACAAAACAATTATACGATCCTTATACAACTGAAAAGGGCCCATTTTTATACAACTGTTTAGTTGTATAACAGTTTTATTAAAAGTTTATACAACTGTTATATGACTGTTTTATAATCATTTATACAGCTACTATAAAATGATTTAATAGTGTGTCATGTAGTCACATCTATAAAATGGGATTGAAGCGTCACTATGAAGGTCTTACAAAATGGTTGTATAATGCAATATATTTTTTATAATGCTGTTATTTCGAGCACAATGGAAACATTTTGTCATCTAGCAATTTATAAGAGCATTTCATTTTTTGGTGAAGAATATCAGAACCAAATTATTTTTCAACTTGAACGTGCATCATACATTTCATTTGTAGAAATGGAGATTTATCAAAACGACTTGGGACGCTTGGGCGGACATCGATAGTGAAAATTATAATTTCATTTGGACGGTTTAGTAGCACAAAATTTGATGCGCCGCAAATTTTACTGATATATTATAGGTATATATTTGGCAAGAAAATGAAGCGGTTTAATTCTGGTTAAGTTTTAAGTAGATACTTAGAAGAAATAAAATAGAATATCCAAAAATACTTTTTAATGACTTTTTTATCACTTCATATGGATATTCTTTCACAATATAATTCTCTAAATAATGATAAAGTCACATTTTTCAATATAGTTTCATGTTTCCAACTCAATTGCTCATAATGGCGGCGAAAGTGGTACAAGAATTGCTTATTTAAACATGGCGATTTATAAAGCAACAATTGTATCCCAAAGAAATGCCTTAAACAATATTTTAATGTCAAATAGAACGGTATACGATAACTGTTTTATAACGAAGAATATTTAGGCTCTATACAACTAAAAAGTGTTTTATAATGCAACGCAATAGGGTATTTGACAATTTTTTTTAAATACCATTAGAAGATTGTCTGACCTCAGTTAAGTACTCCAAATTTTTTTCAAATTTTTTTACTAAGCGGGAAAGTTTTTAAATAGCGCGCCAAAACGCGATGATTTTTCATGATGGCAGTGGTCTACCGCATCCCGAGCGACTTCACCCTGACCAGCCGAATCGGAACCAATTGTCACCTGCGGCCGCCCACCTGAGCTGGCCTATAAGAAACAAGCAAGCAACGAGATCTCTGACGTCACAATAAACTCACATATTTTCCCGCGCTGAGTAAATATTTGAAAATTACCATTTTTGTTAAGTTAATAAAAAATCACTGGTTCAATTCATTTGTATGAAATATTGATTTCTGGCATAATAATACCACAAAGTACCTGCTCCGACTCTTTTTTAAAATTTCCGCTCATAGGAAAATACCCTATCGAATGCTATACAATATTTATTATACAACATTATACAACTTCAATAAGACAAGCTTAAGTAACTATTTTATAATGTTGTAGCTGTTAGTTATATGGTATCTTATAAAACTCTTATACAATAGGTATAAAAGTCTTATAAAATGATATTTTTGATATTGTATAAACTGGCTTATAAGGTATTATATCATTTTAAAAGAAATGATCGTATAGGTAATGCGTTATAGCATATATTGTAAAAATGACTATAGAATCATTTAATATAACAATTTTCTTTAAAAAACAAAATTATCGCAACAAGAGGCTTAATAGAAATAAAAAGTCCTTAAAACAACGCTATTCGACTATTATACAACAATTCAGTCCTCTTAGAATTCCATTTTGCTAGTTGTGTTTTTTATATCCTACTTCTTATCTCATCAATTTTCCATTTTTTGTCGCAACCTTGTCACATCATATAAACATGTGGGTGCTTGCACAAGAGTCACAAAATTTCACTTTTCTGTTACGGCCTCCATCGCTCAGGCACTCTTGTCAACTGCAGAGAGCAGCTGGCGACGACGCCGCGGCGTTGCGTTTCTGCTGTGTTCCGGTGCTGATGTTAAGAACGCGTCTTCAAGGCCACCTGAATAAATTGTTGTGCTATCATTGGGGCAAATTTAACCAATTTATCATATCTCAAGGTTAGTTTCCAATTAATATAAACATTTGATTATATTGTGTGCTTTTCTTATCCATTTGAATATATTTTACGGGTTGAATGAAATTATCACTACTAGAAGCACACAGTGTATTAAACTTATTTTATATACACGCTTCTGAGTCGGAGACTTCGTAACAATATTAAAAATAAAAAGCGACATAGATTCTAATGTAATGGAATATTGCCCTAAGTCTACCTAGGGCAAAAGATACCAAACATTACGATTATTAAATATTTCTATTCGACGTAATTAACTTCACCACAGTTATAAGATAGGACTGATTATCATCGCCAATCGTAAAATTTGAAGTGTTTTGTAAGGTAATGTCCGTTTTTCATACATATTCCAAGAGCAAGTTTAAAATGTTTAAATATACCATTCTGAGTGGAAGAGGTTGTTTTTTACAACGTTTGCTTTGTACAATGAACAGGATTTCTAGTTTCATTTATCAATTATAAGTAATTTTTTATAAATATTGAAGAATGAATATATCATTCTCACGCTTCCCAAAGTATTGAAAACTATTTTCCAAAAACAGTGACAGTTCAACCAAGAAGGAACCACTACTTTCCTGGCTATAGGGTCCGAGGGATATTGACTTACGTTTCTTGGGGCGGGTATTATAAACATGTCTTGAAGTCAACTTTGAATTTAACAGTTAACTTAACTTTAGTTTTTAAAATGTCAGTTTCATCAGTTTCATTTTCAAAAAAAAGGAGAAAATAAAAAGAAGAATAGCCTGGAGCATAGAAAAATATTCTTCATTGCCTATTAGAGTTTTGGCATTTTGACTTTAGTTTTATGGTCTAGTTTTGATATGTCTGTTTGGTGTACTTGTTATTTCGTTCCGTGTCGAATTTTTATTTCATTTGTTCCTGTCTGAATGGATAGACGTGCCATAAACTTTTCCAAAAAGGAAATTGAATCTCTTTTATCATTAGTGTATGTAGTTCTGTTTCGTTCTACAAAATTATATGGTCCAGCCGATTCCTAAATGTCCTTTGTCGCCGAGTGCCTTCAACAATATTCATAGCATCTTCTTCATCGTCGGTTGAAAATTCCTCAAAAATATCTTGGATATCGTTTGTTAACATTGCAGAATTCAAAGAAAACAAAGTAAAAGCAATCAAAATATTCACAATATAATTAATTAAGGTTATAAATGCCAAATTGTTGACAGAACCGACAGAACAAAGCAACTATTAAACCACAAAAATCTGTTTTTTCCATAAAGTTAACTTTAATCAATACCTCTTCCACCCGACAAAGTTAACTCCGCCATTTTGAAATTAACTATAACATGTGACGTCATTCTACTTCTACAAGTTAACTTTTAGTTATATGTCAAAATAGTTTTAAATGCCCAGTTTTATAAAGTAGAGTTAAATATCTCGAGTTACCTCGAGGGTTAACTCTCGGGTTAAAATACAAAGATCACTGGCGTATTACTGTAAAAATATATAAAAAAAGAAAAAGTCGGACCATAAAACCTATAACCTCACATTTTTTGTTATATAGTGGCGTGGAAAATTGAAATTACTAAATTTAAAAATGGATTTTGCCAGTATCAGTAGAAGGAGTGTGAACTTCTCGGAAGAAGAAGTTGTTGTACTGACTGCATTTCTATTTCTAAGAAACCTAGGTTCTGGGGGTGTCTCAACCATTTGAATAATGTCTTCCGCATCATTAGGAAGTCATAAAAAATTTCAAATAAATCTCTTACTTCATCCATGTCCACATTGAAAATATATGTCGGGTATGATATTATTTATATATATATATATTATCTATGTTTTTAACATAACCTTCCATTTCTTCACATTTTAGCATTTCCTCATGACAACCTCTAACTCGAGAGTTAACTACAGCCAAATGGTGGGGCAGGGTTAACTCTAACCCCGCTTTATAAAACGCTGTATCACCCACCGGTCATAGGGTTAACTCTCGGGGCAGGGGTAACCCGAGCTTATTAAACCGGGCATAATACCCACCCTTAGTCAAACAAGGCCGGTATGATCCACAAGATTCAACCATTTATCGGAAATACGCCTCACCAAACACTCACCTCACCCGACAATTTCACAGGGAACTGTAATGATACTTTTTTTTAATAAAAAGTTTGTCACATTAACGTCAATCATTCAACTCATAATATTGTTTGTCGCTTGTACCTTTCTCCATAATTCTGAATTACACTGTTCCAACACTTTTGTAATTGATGAGTGAAATGTATCTACAAATGCCGTCGCGCCAACAACAGATTTTCATTTATTTTCCATGCATCGGAAAGTGTGGAAAACCGATTCGACCGATGCAACAGCAAAGTTTTACTCCAGGACACAAAGACCAGAAATAAAGTTAAATGACATTCTATTGTGTCTGCAATTCGCTCTACATTTATTTTCCATTTGTTGGATACTTTTCAAAGTGTATATTGACAGTTCGAATGCAGATAACGATGATCGTGACCACAAAAGGGATCAATCACTGAATTTTCCTCGAGTGGATTTCTCTTACTATGTTCATTTCATTGTATAAAAGAGAATATAGATGTCGTAAATGATGAAGAAGAGATATTAAACAATCTTCTGTTGAAGTGGTAAGATCAAAGTACACCATCAGAAACTTTTACTTTGTGTTCCAGGCTATTCAAAATTTATATAAAACTTTTAATGACATTATCGAGTAGTAACTTACTTGAATTCAGTCAAAGGATGAAGCTTCATAAATAAACGGGAATATAATAGATAGCTACAAAAATGAAGACTATATAAATATTCAAATTGGCTTCCAATTTGAAATTCTGTGATGAAGGATAAATAGTCCTGGTTAAAGTACAAACAATAATCGCTTTGTAGGTCGGTTTCGGCGTATTTGTGCAAGTGATATTGTTCATCCTACTTACAAACCAGAATGGCTGGTTAGATCTTGCAGATATACCAACCACGTTGAATGGGCTCCTTTACTAAAATTTTCAAATCATTTTTAGCTGTTGTAAAACAAAGTACCAGGGATAAAAATATGATTCTGAAATTTTCATGTCAATAGAATGTCGTTCTCCTAATACAACCAATTAAACAAGCATACCGAGAGCGGGGCGAAGAGTATAACTGTGACGTCACCGCATATGAAAGTTAATGTGCACTAACATTACGCATCTGACTGTTACGTGCCTCGCGTATTTTGAATTACCTACAAAATTTTGTGTGGATAAAATAAAATGTGTGGACCTAATTTTGAAAAAGCAGACTCATTAAATCTTCCAGAAGTGGACTTGCTAATGATTATGAAGTTCTTTAACCAAAAACACGAGTTTATTAAATTATAATTTTATACTATGTGACACATCGTTTTTGGCTGTTTTCTGGCCAGAATGATTGAAAATGTCAATATTTCCATAAATACATGCTCTCTCAAATGATATACAGGGTGATTTCAGATGTTTTATTTTATTCCTGGTCTGGTGGACAAAGTTAAGGAGATAACGCTATGGGTTACTCAGTGAAAAATTGCAATTTTTTTAACTGCAGACTACCCAATTAAAGGAGCTTCTCCAAATGCTATTAATGACGAATGTGTAGTGGGAATTAAATCGCCAATGTTGGAAAGAACAAGAAAAACGTATTTCGATGAAGCAGGTAATATTGGTTTCAAATGTTTACATCAGATTCAAATGCACATGCACCTCACTGGTAAAAAAAGCGATATTTGTTAGAGCTGATCCGTACTTTGAATCAAATAGAATAATTTTTTCTAAAACATATAATATACGTCAGTTTTGTTGATGATCTACTGAAAAATATTACCTGTTTTTTGGAAAAAAGCAGTATTTGATCAAATTTAATTTGTGAAGAACTTACCCATTATTTTATTAAATAATTTTGAACATTGATAACATCACAAGCTATGAAAACAACATTATCTACGTATTTAAAAAAATTTAGATTAATACAATCGTGTGGTTTTCAATAACCCTCTCAATATGGATTCACAACGTATTTTATAAGGTAATTAATAATGATTCTGATTGAAGAAAAATGAAATCCTAAAAATATACAAACAAAGTATGTTGACTTATCAGTGAATGCTTTGAGTTTTTTTAGGCTTTTCTGCCATTGCTTCCGTTTTTTTGCAACCCTATTAATAGAAATAAATGTTTTGTTAGATGTTTAAAAATCGTAGTATTTTTACATTCTGGAACCGCACAATATTTATAGCTTTGTTACTCTGGTTCCTGTCCATTGTATCTAATAGTTTAAATTATTTCTAAACGTTCATATTTCACAAACATAACACTGTTTAGAGTTTGCTAAAACGTATAATGAAAATAATAAGCATATAAGCAAGCAAAATACTGTTACTAGCTAAGTAGTCATCTAACCGAAAACCGATCGGTATCCGCTCTCTGAACGAGAGATATCATATGCGATAACGTAACGCCTGAAATTCGGAGAGGAGCCCTGTTTAATGTTTATAATTTTTTTAGGCGACTTAGGAGTCTCGCTGACGTCTGATTTTTTGCACAGAGCCTCAAAATGATGTGCTCTTCCTAATGGTAAAATAATAAAAAATATATCTTCTGTAAGTTCCTTGTGGCATTACTTAACCTTTTTTATCTTATTCTTTTGGGAATCAAACCACAATAATGTTTTTTATTTCGACGTTTCGGTAGCGTTCCAGCTACCGTTGTCAAGATTAACTAGTAATATGACAACTAGACAATCAATAATATTTTGAAGTTTAAGACTACAAAACTTTGTTGTCAAATTTTATTAAGGTCCATTCATAGTAGATCACACCTCTGGTGAAATGTGAAATAAAATATTTTATTTTATGACATTCTAACAATATGATAGTCTACTAAAAATGGAATCCAGTGAAGTGCACGTTCCATTCAATGTCCGTCCTGACATATAACCAGAGAAGTAGTTGTTGTAGTAAACGGTCCGCTAGTTTTTTCATTCCATATTAGTGAAAAAAAGGATGCAGGAATGGTTTATGCTCATTTCCTCAATATCAAGAGGGGAATAAGTATTGAGTGTAATCGAGTGTGATGTAGCGAATTCTTTTTTTTGATTTGTAATAAACCTGAAAGCTCTCAATATTTCCGAAACAGTTGAAGATATGAATTGTGTCCAGAATTTTTTGAAGAATCCAAAGAATTAATAATATACTGGGGGTTGCATTTGAAATATGAAAGTTTCGATATATGTAAGTTGTTATTAGCCACATTACACACCCTACATATATTTTTTCTTAAAACGCACATTTATGGATCTATAAGTGAAAGTAGAACTTCACTTGGAGTTTCAACAGGAATGCCAACGGGATATTTGAAGAAGCTCAGAATAGAGGAGAAAAAAGAATGGAGGTTCAGTGGCATGGAAGAAGTAACCGTCATCCACTTACAGAAATTCAGAATCGTAGTGCACAGCACTCAGGAGATTACTGGATAGAGAAGAAACATTTGAAGCCTGCAGGTATCTCAAAATTCCTCCGGGAAATAGCACTATACTAGCCTTCAAGTCTCTGAGATTAAGTTAAAACTGCACTAAGCGTTTTAACAGGAATTATAACGGGATCATTGAAACAGCTCGGAATAGAGGAGGAAAAAGAATATGGGTTCTGTGGCATGAAAGAAGGAACCTTCATCCACATACAGCAGTTTAGAATCGTAGGGCACAGCACCTAAGAGATATACCGATAGAAAAGGGACATTTACCTAAGTTATAACCTGCAGATATCTCAAAATACCTCCAGGAAATGGGACTATAGTAGTAGTAAGTCTGTGAGACTAAGCATAATGGATTTTCCAAGCCTCAGTGAATGTCAGTGAATACCCCTGAATACCTGAATACCTGAATACCTGAATACCTGAATACCCCTGAATGAGTAGGGAATTGTAAGATAAATATAGAAACACTCTGTATAATACGTCATTGGACGCCTCACGTCTTCGACAATTTCGCTTCTGTTGTGATTTATCTCGAATATTGCCTCTTCAAGCACAAATAGTTTTTTCCCCCTTTTTATCATCGTTGAAAATTCAATTTAACAGTAATAAAAAATATAGCGAGTGTATGTTGTAGCAGGGGTAGAATATATATTAAAACGTTATATCCCTTAAGCGAATATGGAAATCCACATGTGTGGCATTCATAAACCTCCGTAAAGCCACTTTCAATTCCCGTTCCGCGTGAAATAAACAAAAAAATATTTAATATATTGACGCTGCATGAAAAGAAAAACTGAATTAAAATTTAAGTACATATCTAGTGATGTTGAATTTGGACGTTTTATAACAACTTTTTTCTACTCCAATACTATAAGTTGTTAATCAAATGCCAATTTTCAGTTTCATAATGGTCGCGTTCATCCCAACAAAGTTGATCAGGTAGCGATTTTTAAAGTGATCCATCAGTTCGTAATTCTGCTGAACGTGCTAATGAAACCATCGACATAATATGTCAAATGTCAATGAATACAACAATAACAACTTAATTTTATTTGATATATACGACAATTATGAAATAGGTATTACTTCTAACCATTAAAAAATGGGATTTAATTACAATAAACTGAACTCCCCACTTTGGAGCAAACTATGAAGAGCTGAATTTTCTGACGAACTGTACAATTTATTAATGAAATAATAAATCACCTCCAGCTGTTCACTCATTTTCACTAAAATACAAACTAAAATATCTCCAAACAAAGATATTTATAATGTTTGCAGCATATGTTATGAATGACAGTTAATGCATCATCAATCGGTAGCGTGTAGCGTATTTTAATTCTGATTGAAAAAATGGCGACTGATACCACATCGCTCAGTGTGATCAGTTACAAAACACGCGTACAGCAGGAAATTGATCGCTTCGGTAGCGCTACGTTGTGATGAACGCGACCAATGATACACTGGTTTTCATTATAAAACTGAAAAATTGAACAATAGAAATCTAGATTTTCAAATACCCAAGTAGGCAGAACCTAGAATGTTTGACAGTTTAAAAGTGTGTTATGACAGTTTAATCTTTTGCGTCAGTTTTCAAAAGAAATGTCGAGCACCAGACCAAATATACTTAATGACTAAGGTAAATGCATATTAAAACTTATCAATTTTTGTTTACAATAATTTATTAATAATTTTGTATAACTTCAACATACATATACACTTTATGTTAGTAGTTCAACAATGTGGTCCCGTAGCACAGTTAGGAAAGGCGCCACATAAGGTTGTTTTCCTTAACCGGGATACGAGCCAAAGGCGAGCTTCGTATGGTTAATGAAATCATTACATGATCGTTTCATAATATACCTACTATTGGAAATGTTCAGGTCCGCTGCTTATAACATTTTTACAAGGTTGAAACCACGGGCTGCAATAAATAGGGCGGCCAAAGAATAACCCACTGATGGTACTTTTTTCTCAAGGAACAAAAACAATCAATTATAAATGGAGAGGGATGATTTTATGCACTTTAATATTTACAAAAAGCTGTTTATCACTTTCCATTTTCAAGTTAGTCTACACCTATTTGTACATTAATATGTAAAAGAGTAATTGTGAGTCTCTTTAGTTTGTTATTTCTGTTACTTTTTTGGTGAATCAAGTCACAACCTTTAGGTACATATTTGAATTTTAAATCCAATCATTTCATAAGCGTGAAAAGGGATAGGAAATTCTTTTTACGATCGGGCCAAGATAATTTAATCCAGTGATAATGAATCCACAAAGAAAAAAAGAAAATCAGTTTTAAATAACAGTAATTACCCAACAGAATTTATGAACAAAGAAATTACGAATGTAGAGAATGGTTAATTGTTGAAAGCCAAAAATAATTTCAATTCAGCTAATATACTTTTTAAAAACTTGACAAAACTGAATGTTGAGGGTTTAACAGAAAGAATTGAGAAAATTGGTAATCAATTCAATATTCAAACTAGCTTTAAAACCAAAAATACGTTTAGATCAGTACTGTCGAAAACTAAACCAAATAATGAAAAACTGCATTTATAAAATATCTTGTGAATACAGCAAATTTTATGTCGGTGAGACATTTAGACAATTGAGAATCCCAATAAATCTTCACAAGAAGTTTATTGAAGATAGAGAGTTCTTCAAGTTAGGTATTTGTAAACATGCTTGGGAAGAGGGGCATAAAATTCAATGGGATTCGGCGCAAATAATATTGAAAGAGCCCAATAATAGAAGGAGAAAAATGAATGAAAGTGCTTCAAAACAACTAAATGTGTAGCTATTATTTTAGCCGAACGTAGTCAAAGTTTCCGAAATAATCAAAAAGCGCAATCCCAATGAAACAGTTCTGGATAGTGCACTTCACTGGATGTTACTCAAAGTAAACTATAATATTGTTACGATGCATTGCAATGGAATATTTTGTTCCACATTTCACCAAAGATAATATAGGATCTACTTTAGTTTCATGGTCTAGTTTTGATGTCTGTTTGGTGTATTTCTTATTTCGTTTCCAGTGTAGAATTTTTATTTTATTTGTTCCTGTCTGAATGTAAATTTACTTCAATGTGACCCATTAACAAGCGCACGGACTCTCTTGATAATCGAAAACGATTTTAAATTTATGTTCCGTTCCACAAAGTGAAATGGTCCTGCCGATTCCTGAATATCCTTTGTCGCCGAGGGTCTTCAACAATATTCATAGCATCTTCTTCATCATCGGTTAAAAGTTCCTTAAAAATATCTTGGATATCGTTTGTTAACATTGCAAAATTCAAAGAAAACTAAGTAAAAGCAATCAAAATATTCACAATATAATTAATTAAGGTTATAAATGCCATATTGTTGACAGAACCGACAGAACAGAGCAACTATCAAACCACGAAAACCTGTTAACTTTAATCCCTCTTCCACCCGACAAAGTTAACTCCGCCATTTTGGAGTTAACTATAACATGTGACGTCATTCTAAAAGTTAACTTTTAATTATATGTCAAAATAGTTTTATAATATCCACCCTTAAACTACGAAGTATTATTAATTGACGAATTTTTTTTGTAGAGTAAGATAGAGACCAGAAAAACTTCATTATGCCCGATAACGCTATCTGGAACACTACCGAATTGTAAATATAATGAATTTATTTATACCTACATCACAAGAAATGAACATGAGATATATTGTACAGTTCGTTTAAAATTAGTTCGTATATGGGGAACTGTGGTAGACAAAATATATATTGAGTTAAACACGGACCGCTTATAATTTAGCGGCCATCCTGTAAATGTTGTTTATATGCTCACGTTCACAAATAATTACTTCCAAATTTGTTAGAAAATTTATAGACAAAGTTACATTGTAAACAAATGTGCAAGTATTCAATAAAAAACATGTAAAACTGTACGAAACGCAAAATAAATTGCTTGAATTAGGAGAACAATAGTTACCACCCACCATTTTTCATTCCGGGAACAGTTAAAAAACAGCTTTCCTCAGAAAAAAATCCGGCGGAGTTTTATGCTCAACCCATTAATTTGGCTATTATATTCGTTATACATTGTGTTTCGGAATCATCAAACTTTTTAATTGCATTCTTTAGTATTTGTAACGTTCATTTGGAGTATACCGAAATTTTAATTCGAACAAGCAAGCCTGCATGTTAAACAGACGGATATTTATTCTCCCGAATGATCGAATAATTGAAATTCTCATTATAACTTCAATCTCTCCTCGAATAGCATTGACTTTTCCACGCACTTGTCAAATGAAGCAGTCAGGAGCTCTAAAGTTTATATAATAACCTTCTTGGTGTCTGTCATCGATTGTTAATGTCCTTTCAACACATTACTTTGGTCTTTGGTGGAAATGGAAAAAAAGCAGGTCTGTGATCAATACTAATCTAAATATAAAACTAATAAACCCTTTACATCTATTATAAACGTTAACCCCAATCTTTGACTTTAAACATTTATTGGTTGATGTTTAGAATAAGCGCAAGCGCGACCTATCAATCGGGAGAAATAACATTATTCAAAATTTGATGCACCTTTGGTATTGGCAATGTGTCTTGCGGCGGTTGGTTAGGGATGGGTTAGGGTATCACTAAGTTGCCATGGTAACTGAATAATCAAGTTGACCAAACGTTTTGTGTTTTGCTGGTACCTATTTGATGAAAACTTAAATTTTGATTACTTGATTTTTGAACTCAATTTGGTGTGGAATTTCCCTACTGCACACGAGGTCAAATTAAATCCGGAAATTTTTCTCGCTCCTTAATACTTTTAGAAAATTATCCCTCGTTGAAATAATCAATTTGATTAGAAAACCAATATTGGCATAACAACTTGAAAGAGCCTTCGGGGCGATTGGGGATTTGCTTAACTTTTCTTTTGGCATTAAAAAAGGCAGTGTTCGACCAATGTTTCTGTGTGTTTGTATTCTAAAAACACGTTCATGAGAGATGAAAAAGTTATGGAAGAACGTGGGATGAGAAGCGAGCTTACAAGAAGTAAGAAAGCGTGCTATAAATGTGAACATGAACATAAAAAAAAACAAGGGATTGGCGAAGTTAGGTATATTTCCCTCTTTTTGTTACGATTTTATCTACCCACTATCCGTAAACGAGGAATCCAGCAGTGTATACTGTATAATATATTTTTCCGTAAATTGCTAGGAAATTTTGACATTCCACACAAAATTTCTTAAAAAAAGAAGTCAAGATTCCCTATTCACTCAATGCCATGATATTTCCTAACATTTGTACATACGCATATTCGTAATTTTTCCTTGATTTCTTTGGAATAATTCAAATAATCATTTCACTCTCGAAAACACCACCAATTCAATCTGCTAGCTTCAGGAACCGAGCTTTACAGATGCTGACTATTACAGGAACTCAGCATTAAAGGAACTTATCATTACAGGAACTTAGCATTACAGAAACTTAGCATTACAGGAACTTGTTCAGGTACGGTATATTGGTTCACCCGGGAATTTTGTTTGTCCCACGGTACCGTGACCCAGAAATTGTGTGTCCAGGGATTTTTAGTTTCAAATTGTGCAGTACATAAATAATCTGCGGCACATATTTTACTGCACAATTCCTTAATATTCAGTAGCTCTTGAAGGTAGTGAGGAAAAGAACGCCGTCTGCCACTCATTTCATGTATTTGTATAAATATTTTAAATTTCGCGGTAAACTAGGTGAACGGGAGTGATGAATATTAGTCTTCGGTCCAAGTTGACTTGTTGTCTAAGTATTCCAGCAATAGTTAGGAACTTTTAAAAAGCTTCAGCGGAATATATTGTAACGTTTATTCTAATTTATATTTACAATTAATTTATATTTACAGATTCATCTTCAAATATAGTCCTCATTTAATAATTTATATAATACACTAAACACACACTAACTATAATTTATATGAGAGTCACTTAATAAACACTTTATCGAGGCGCGATTGCTTTTTTTCAGTATTAACACTGAATGACTAACTAACTCCGCTGCGATGCTCGTCGCCTATTTATACTCGCACGTAATGTAGTTCTAGAAACCTCTCGAAGTTCTGGTG
>CAJUYG010000895.1:260478-279680 GCA_910591675.1 Galerucella calmariensis | reverse complement strand
AAAGGAGTTGAAAAATGCCTCATTTAAAAAAATTTATTTTGAACCGAGCGAATTCACTTGTTGTAGTCAACCAAATATTATATTTGAGTTAATAATATTATTCGCTTAAAGTAAGTTAAAATATATTTCATTTGACAAGTGTATGTTTGAATCAAGCGTGTTCATTTGGTTGATTTGAATGAATCATTTTTTTGAGATAATATTATAGTACTTTGATGTGAATTAGGAAATACTTCACTTGATAAGTCCATTTTTGATTCAAGAAATTTCTAGGATTACGTCGACAATTCCATTTTGTTTTGGCAATTTTAATATTTCATCGGACGAATACATTCAGTATTTGATATGAATGAAATTTAATCGGGTTAATCAAATAAAAGTGACTAAATAAATTTAGTTGATATAACATATATTTTTTCCGTGATAGGGGCTCAGGAATATTAAAAGTTGGAGCTGAAGTATGGTGGTTCGATTCGCCTCTGGCTGTGGTGACATGTTTTTCATTTTGTTTTCAGTTCTTTTTCACAATTTTTCTCTAAATTCGAAATAAAGCAAAGTTATTTGTTTCAAAAATTTATTTATCTATTGATAATGTACGGCGGAGCTTTGATGATCGTTTGGGACACTGTTTAGCAACAAACGAAGTACAATTTGAGCATTTCATTGAATAAATAAATTTTTGAAACAAATAACTTAGCTTTATTTTAAATTTATTGTTTTTAGGCAAAAATTGTGAAAAAAAAAACTAAAAACAAGAAGAAAAAAATTTCCACACAGCGGCAAATCGAACCGCCATACTTCAGGCTTAACTTTTAAATTTTCCGTGCCCTTACCCTGCCGGCTGTTCCCTACGAGGTTTAAACTATTCAAAAGTGGTATAAAAATGGAATTCAACTTTTTTAAACATAACTATAGTCAAATGCAGTCTTATCATGCGGGTCATACGAACTCACCGTTTTTGTTCCTTTTATTGCGTTTAATCATAACTTCCAAATAAAATCCGTAAGATGAACAGTGTCGGATTAAGGGCTTTTGAGGCCCGGGGCTATTTTAACAAATGGCGCCCATAGAATCAAAAGCGACTCAGAATTATACCAGAAGGAATAATAAACATGTAAAAATGTAATTTTCTATTTATTTACAGAACAAATAACAGTATGTATATTATTCAAATATAATAATTATTTGAAGAGTGTGGTCATTCATTCCATACAAAAATTACATAGGGTTTCCACGAGATTTTGACACAGCAAATTCTTCAATAAAATCTGAAAAATCTATTGAGCTCATTAGTTCATTTTCGATGGACAGTAGCGAGAGTGATGATAATCTATTATCCCCCATTGCAGAGCGATGTTTATTTTTAATGTAACTCGGGGTACTAAAAGACCTTTCACCCTAGCAATAATTAAAAAAATTAGGTTCATGAAAAATATAGTACTTTGTGACTCGAGTTGGGGGCCCTCATACCACGGGGTCCAGTGCTTAAGCCCACAAAGCCCCCCCCTTAATCCGGCCGTGAAGATGAATAAGACAGACTTATGCAATTTTGACGGGAGAAAAAAGGATAATGTATTTAGTTTTCAGCGATTCTAAAAAGTCTTTCACCAGCGAAGTTTTTATTTAAATGTCAGTTATGTCACTTTGACAATTCAAAGTGACAATATGAATAATAAGAAGCAATTTTCCGGTATTTTGCATCCTCAAGCAAAAAGAAATGGTACTTAATCTGATAGATTATTTCGAGAATGAATGAAAAAGTGGAAATTCGTCAATTAGTGTACAGGAAACATCAAACCATGATTATTTTCTCCGGGTTTACTTGTAATCTCACATTTTGGTAACTTCTGTGTCTTCTGATTTGATACATATGGTTAGTGTCCTTTGAACCCGAACGATAAGAGCGCTTTTGACTATACCCATTTTTTTATTAAACCAGAACGATTTTAAAAAACTTGAAAGTGCATTTGAACTTATTTTTCAATGATCTTTCCAAATCTGTTGTTATTTTTTATAAACGCTATTTTGTAAAAAAGATAGCCCGCGTTTGACAGTTTTGTAAAGGAATCCCTATGTTGCATCTTATAAATAACACAGTGTATATAACTAACAAAAAATTTTTTTGCGAACTCGATGCCAGATCAAAATTATTTGTCTTTTATTACTGTATAATTTTATTGCAAGACATACCAGTGGAGCTTACTTAAAGCGTGTAAAAAAATATTAATATTCCCCAATAATTTTCTATTCACTCGATAGTTCTTATTAATATTTATTTCTGAAGTGATTACGATTTATTCACATAATACTATCGTTTGTATTCTAACAAATATCGAAAGCAATTTAGGGGAGGCTTTTGTGTAAAAATGGTGTACATCGTAATATGGCGTCGGTTTTCGTAGACGAAGGGTCGTTTGTGAGTTAGTAGGGATCTTAGTTGAATACATTAAAGGACCGGAGTTCTTGGTTTGACTTCACGACTACAAAGTTAACTTACTAAGAAATCAGATCCTTTTTTAGCTCAAGAAACGAATAAAATAGTGAAAAAAAATATACTGTAATGTTTCAGAAAGTTTTTTTTAATTTAATGAAATTGGAATTGAAAAATTTGACATTTTGATTTCAGTAGATTTCAGCAGAGATGATACGTGACATTCAACATAACCTACAAATTATACGAATCATAAACAGCCTGTGCTGGTTTGAATTATTATTATTATATTATAAATATTCATCTATGATCAGAATCGTGCGTTAAAATGGATTATGAAATATATAAAAGTATGCTTCTTGGTGCTGTGGGCAGCAGTGGGTCTATGGGATGGCCCAGAGCCCCAAATATGACGAAGTGATTATTGAAACATTAAAACTAAAACTGACCAAACACTTTGACCCCCCTATAAACCGCTGTAAGAATGGTGCTGGTAGCACAGTATCTGAGATTTATAGACATTGCGTGCTTGTTTATGTACTGAATCATCTGAAAAAGCAATAGATCACACAGAGGAATTTAAAAATGATAATATAATAACAAAATTAACAAAGCAGTTGATTGAACTAGAATTACTCGCACTTTCAAACTGTACTACACAAAACTACAACAAGAACCATATTTAATTCAGAGTTTCTGATTTATTCCAGCCTAGCAAAACTTCTTTGGCACAGTGAGTAGGATTTCTCAAGAAAATAACAGCCTCTTCTCGTTTTTAATGGTTAATTGGGAAAATCGAGTGAATTAGTGAGTTTATATTGTAAGTCTGAAGCCACGAATTCATGGCATATTAATGATTAGCAGAGTTCCTGGAAGTTTTAAGTGAAAAATTAGTTGCTTCCATTATACTTGGTTCTAAGCAGACCCTCAACTGTGAGATCACTTGATTTTGGGGAGGTGCAGCATCTCTAAAGATGGGTATCTGTGAGAAATCCAGCTGAACATCGACCGAAACAAAATACCACAACCTCAGTCTTGCAGCTCAGATCATTTTTAGTGAAAAACCAATCGAATTTGAAAAAGCGAGTTCACTGTAGGGTGGATATTCGCCATGGCTAATAGATTTCTTAGATTGCTACAAGGATAACCAACGAGGATATATTTTTGGACACTCTTCAGGAAGGTGTTACATCATCCAAACTTCAAACTCATCAGTTTGCCAAATTTATTATTCAATTTTTAAAACCACCGGTATTTATTTGGTAATTTTTCACTGACTATAGTAACCAATCAAATTACTTAATTTTATGTCATGTGTCAAATTTCATCCAATCACCTCTGTATTACAGCGATTATTTTTTTCACTTGTCCAAATCTGACATTTTGGTGGTTTTAACCAATAGCAATACATTATTCTTCTAGACAATCATTCGGTATTATACTGATAATTCTGCTTCCTCATCGATAATACCTAATAAATTTTACTCTGAATTTGTCATTATTGACAACTAAAAGTGCTTCGAAGTTTATTGAAAAATGAAAACAAACCGATTCAGTGCCATCACCCATTGAACATTTAATACAAAATTCCACTCCACAATTGATGAAAAGTATAATCTTCCCAAATACAACTCGTTCTCCAAATTTTATAACATAATTTTTTATTTTCATCACTCAAACTTGTTTATTTGAGGCAAAAACATTCAAACAAACCGATTTTACATAAAATGTTTTCGTGGAAAAGAAAAAATTGTCGATAAAATTTTTTAAGCACTCGTGGTATTACCTTTGAAAATACCCTACCTGTGATGTTTTCAGTTAGGTGTTTATTTTTTATTAAAAATTAATTAAACGTCAAACTGACAACTGGATCAAAAATGTCGCAAAGATTTGGTATTGCATCTAACGATTCAATTAATTTACCAATTGTACTTTTTACAACTGTAGTTTTAAATAAAAATGAATAATATTTGATTAAAACTAATAAAGTTTGTATTAAAAGTTATTGAACGTCAGATTGATAATCAATTTTTTGATACCTACAAAGTAAAAAATTATCTTTTCCTACGACCACATAGGAAAGTGACATATATCGCACTGACTAGTTCTATGGAAAGTGACCTTTATTCATACGCGTACGGAAAAAAATCTTATCCGTACGTGTGCGGATAAAAAAGCTGTCAAATTGAATGTTGAAATGCTAGTCTTTTTACTCCGCAAATTAATATGTATATGTGAAATGCTTATTTCCTAAGTTGATTTGTCCATATAATAATATAATATAATCTATTTATTTCATTTAAAATTAAAAAAAAATACCGAGCCCGGACTCGAACCACCCTACTGCTTGTCAAAAATCCAGCCCACGGATGCCTATACGGCTCGGCCATCCCACTGTTGTAGCTTATGGTTCTTGTCTAAACAGCGCTAAGGAAATATACACAACAGTTTATTTTTATTCTCCAAAATAAAATGTGTTTATATCGACATTTATTGGACTTTCATGTTATTAAAACAATAAATATCCGTTTTCAATTATTTGAACAATGAATCCTTAAAATAGCTAGTTAATACTTTCAATCTCCTACAGGTAGGCAACAAGTTAAATATTAATTCTAACTTTTTTATAAAGGTACTTTTTTCCATTGCATAAAAATCACAATTTTCTGGGCCAATTTCAAAGGTAAGTAATCAAAACCATATAAAGTATTTACAAATACACATATGTAAAACCTCTCACATCTACATAAAAAAGCAAGATTATACATGCCTAATTTGGTAAAAGTATATCGCGTGGTCGTAGGAAAAATAGTGTACATAACTTGTGCGAAAGTGATTTTTCACACTCGTGGGATTGTCTCACTCGGCTGCGCTCGTGAGACAATACTTCCCACTCGTGTGAAAAATGTCACTTTCCGCACACGTTACGTAATATACTATATCGAATACTCCTCGGGTCTTGATAAATACTCAAAATTTTGTCATAGATAATCCTTCAAGCGTGTTGCTCAAAGATAATAGATAATATTATCAAGCAACACACTTTCAGCATTCTCTATGACAAAATTATTACGGTATTATCAAGTCCCTAGGGGTATTACTACTGATAATATATTGTTATTTTGCTTCTTGTAACTGATAGAATTAGAATAACCCGCACTTTCAAAATGTAAAGAACTCTAAT
This sequence comes from Galerucella calmariensis, assembly GCA_910591675.1. NCBI lineage: Eukaryota > Metazoa > Arthropoda > Insecta > Coleoptera > Chrysomelidae > Galerucella > Galerucella calmariensis. The sequence continues at coordinate 274,065 of CAJUYG010000895.1, read as the reverse complement.
AAACACCATATTTTTCTAAAGAATTACGAGTCCCTAATTTTTCCCTACGAACATCATCTCTGGCGCAGTCAGTAGGATTTCTTAAGGAAAAGAAAATCCCTTTCACGATTTCAACACATTGAAAATCCTTAAACTTTCCCTGTTATTCTCTAGATTTTCAGAACAAAAAATTTAACAAAACTTTAAATTTTATTATGAATAATATCAAGATTACGATCCTGCCACTAACTTGATAGTTGCACAACTATCTGTAACTGAAAGCGGGGGGTTACCAAAATGTTATGAATATTGAGACAGCCGCAGGCAATAATTAACATAAGATCCAAATTCCATCTCGAACTCTCGATATCCGGAACTTCGCCGTTCGGCCATAAATACTTGAGAAACTTATTAATTATTATCCCCTCGGGACAAGGAACAAAGGAAACGTGAGATGTCGGAGTCTGGTCTGGACCATTAGCCTTCTAGCCAGCATCGAGTACTTAAACCTACAATTTTTTTTTCAAAATTACTAGTAGGCGCAAGGATATTTCGAAAAATAGAATTGCTGAACTCCCAGTAATAAACCGTACGCAATCTGTACGTTGTGCTGGATCTGTATCAACGTCTATCTCCGTTACATCGGGAGTTCCACAAGGTGCTCACCTAGGTCCAGTGATTTCAATCTTTATGTCAGTGATATTCCTGATGTTATATGCAACTCAGAAATTTTGATGTTTGCAGATGATCTAAAATTGTTCAAGTGTATAGTCAATGCTAATGACACTATCTTCTTACAGGGTGATTTGGACAATCTTTCAAATTGGTGCAATGTAAACCTGTTGAGGCTTAATCCTACTAAGTGTCAACAAATTTCATTTTTCAGGAATAACAACCCTATTTCAACATCTTACATGCTGAACAATGCTCCACTTGATCAAGTGAGAAGCGTTAAAGACTAGGTGTCGTTTTAGATCATAAGTTATTATTTCAATTGCATATATCTAAGATAGTCGCAAAAGCGAATAAAATGCTGTGTTTTATAATGAGATCATCAAGAGATTTGTCACTGCATTCAATCAAGATTCTATACTCTTCCTTGGTACGTTCAAATGTGGAGTATAATTGTGTTGTGTGGAATCCGTTCCGAAGGAATGACGTTAATTTGATCGAAAATGTTCAAATAAAATTTTTGCGTTATACAGCTTTTAAGATGGGGTTTAGTAAAGGCGCATATCAAAGTGATGCTTTATTAACAGTATTAGATTTGAACACGCTATCACATCGTAGATCTGTTAGTTCTTAAACTTTTTACATGCATTAATTAATGGTGCAATTGATTGTCCTGATTTATTAGCAATCATCAACTTCAATGTTAATGGTAGAAGAACTAGAAATAGTGAAATATTTAATATTCCATTTCATCCTACGAACTATGGACAAAATGAATCCATCACGAGAGGTCTCAGAATTGCCAATGACATTAATTTTAGTATAGAACTTTTTAATACCTCAATTCCTACTTTTAAAAAACAGACAAAAATCTTAAATTTTTAACTTCCAATTTTAATTTTCATCATGGGTAATTTAAATTATAATATTTTGTTTCATATTTCAAATTGTATTTCATTGATTTCCTGTTATATTTTGTGCATTTTTCAGTATTGTATTTTTATTATTGCATTTTGTATTCGCCCACTTTTTAATCTAATCTTGTATTAAAATGGTATGACCGTTAAATAAATAAATAAATAAATACGATTATTTCACTCAATACAAAATACGCGCCTTCGATTGGTTTATAAATATGAGGATTGATAACTGAAAACACCATGATTTCGATTTTGTATTTCGGCACCTGATTGGATACATGCAATATCTGTGTGTTTCGCGTTGTCATTAGTTGTTTCATATTAAATATCTATTATTATAATATTATTATATTAAAAATCTAGCGACTGACAGAAAATGTCAAATTATTAAAGAAACGTCAGAATCATTGTATCAAGAAATAATCTTGACAAATACAACTCGTGTAATTAATGATTATCGAAAATTTCTTCTCTTTTTCGAAACAAATTGTTGTTTTAGGAAACCACACTCGCGCTTACGCGCTCGTGCTGTTTCCAAACAACTATTTGTTTCTCAAAATCGAAGAAATTTGTATTTCGATAATCATCAACACACTTGTTGTATTATTATCGAGAATCAACTATACTCTTATTTACTGACTGATATGTTGGGAATAAAAAAAAATAAGGGTGGTATTTCACTCGTTATATATTCAATTAAAGTGGTTGAAATCCACATAAGGACCAGCTGTCATCAATTTTGATAGCTGATTCTTACATTACAGGCACTAAAAGTGTTCCTAATAGAGTCATTAAATTGATTATTTCCTTCCTATTAATTTTGACCAATCGCTATATGAATTTTGAATGGAAAAGTTACTTAACAACTGTCAACTTAGCTGTCAGCAGCAGGAAATAATCTTACCAAATATCCCTTGTGGAAAAATTGGAACACTCGTTTCCAAGTAATCTGTTTTAACAAATAGCATGAGCAAGAGTGGTTTTTAAAATCCAAGTCAAAGACGAGGATTTTTCTCCACTTTCGCGAACTGGCTACTAGTCTCAAATTACCAAGAAACTCGTTTTTCCGAATTTTTCCAGAAAAATTAAATGCACTAGGGATATTACTCCCGAAAAAATATAATAAAATGATACAAATCTCCCAGTTTCTGATTTATTCTATCTAGATTTTAAATTTGAACTTTCTGAGTCATCTGGAACTGGGTTAAAGTTTTGATCTAAAGGTCATTTTGTCATAAAAATGACGGTTTTTGGACGTTAATATTAAATATCTGTTTGAGGTGTGTTCATGATATTTGGAGCAAATATGTATCTCGCAAATTTGAATATATGAGGCAAATTTGACATGTTTATGCGAAATAGTTTTTGAGTGTAACATTACACACGGTACTACTTGCCATTCTGCTTGAACATGGCTTGACACAATGCCGCAGGTCTAGATCGAACTATACTTTATAGTATACTGTGATTTTGACATTAATATAGTACATTCAATAGCCTTTTTGGTGTGGGTCATCGTATATCCGGATATTTCGGTATGTCGTTTATTTTATTTGCTATTTTGATATATAACTAACCTTAAATTTGATAAATAAAATCACCAGAATCGTATTTAGCCAAATTCGAAAATGCGATGCAATTAATAATTACCAGCTTCTTTTTCTAACTGAAAATACTTGAGAACTTTCAACATACTGATGTTTTTCCGTGTATTCATGCATATTTTTGAATTATTTGAATAAATATAACAATAAGAATAATATTCACTTCTTATGAATAATAATTACCCGTAAACAATAAAGTACAGACCTGACGAGAACTGTCAGTGGCACATCAGAAAAAGTCGTAAGACACATTGCCGCTACGAAAGATACGTCTGCATCCTATTTTGAATGATTGATTAGGATTAACGTTTGTAATACATTTAAACGGTTCATTATTGTGATATTTTGATTATAATTAACCACAGACCTTCCTTTTTTCCTGTTTGTCCAACATAATATGTTAAATGAAACTGACAGTTGTTTGACGCATTATCATTTGCACGGGAAAGTAAATAGCTTTTCTCAAATGAAAGAAGCAAAAAATTGAAAAGTTAAGAAATGATACTGTAGAATCAATTTAGTGCAAAAAATTAAAAAGTTAAGAAATTATAGAAATTTAGTTGAGATAACAGAAGAAATTATTCCTGACAACATATTAAGTTTCCTACAGAACATTAAATTTCTCTTTACCTAATAAATTGCCAGATTCAAAATTTAAGTAGCTAAGTATTACAGCAACTACGACATGAAAATAACCAAAATAACAATCACCCTCATGAGTTATTTTCTCAAATAGAGAGAAACTTTCTTAAATTTTGGCAAAATATCAAGTATTGAATAATTCATAGCTCTTAAAGGAGACAGAAAGCAATTACAATGATTTACAGAGAAGGCAATTTTAACGTCTGTAATTATGTAGAAAACGGCCGAAGAAGAGCTTAAACTTAAGTTCTTGGCTCGTAGATGGAGACGCCCGTACAGAAGCGCCGTATATCGGCGACGTCGGGACGTTAGATGAATACAAAAAATTTAATTTAATACATCATTGGCGTACAAACAATATCTTTGGTGAATATGTAGCTCTAAATTTGTCTAAATTGTTTCGTATCATTATCATAAGTAATATTATAGTGTGGAAAATGCATGAACATTTTTTCTAAAGCTTTTTGTTACTCGAAAAAAGTATTAAATGCAATAATATTATGGGAGACTACCTCAAAGGTTATAAAAATTATTGCAAATGACATGAATATTGAAAAAATGACAACCCCAAGTAATCTAAACTAACTAACTAACTTAACCATGTCCCTAACTCGAATTTCCCACTCATAATAATATTAGATGGAATAGAGCATGTCTACCAACTGACAAGTTGACACGAATGACAGTGTTTTGTATTCATTAAATGATCCTTTTTATTATAAACAGTCAATTACTGCTTTTAAAATACCCAAGCAAGTTTAGCAATGTCGAAAAAGCACCAAATCAAAATTTAATGAACTTAAACAGGATTAACTATTAAGGACCATGTGTTTTGCAAAGAACGCAACAGATTCATCAGAGCAACTGTCAAATGACGTCACTTCCCCTATATCATTTGTTACTTGATTATACAAAGGAAAAAGCTCCTAGAGTTTGTTCAACCATCCTTTGCCGTTTCGTCATACATTGTCCATCTTGATCTCTCATTCATGAAATGAATGAGACGGAATTATGACGTCATTAATGTATTTCCTAGCAAATAATGTCGATGTAAATATTATATGTTACTTTCGACAGCTCAGTTGTCATATTTTGTAAAAAATCCTTAACATATGTCATTGATTATAATTTTGAGGTTAAGTGTAAAATAACATACAACTATGACAAACGTAAAACAGCAGAATACGTCACCTATTATGACGTAACGGCAAAGGATGGTTGAACAACCTCTACGTTTATTTAAGTGAAACTTTTGAGGTTAGGTATTGTGGACGTATACAAAATGTACACATTTTTGAGATAAATAGTGCACTAGAATAAAAATGAGAAAGATATAAGACAAAGAAAAACATAGAAAATCAGTTTTACACTTTTTCTATGACCATGAAATATTTTGAGTGACGCTTATGAGAGGATTGTTCAACTTTTCAACGCTATATAGTCGGGAAATAGCTGGAAAGTTGATTTATCTAAGGGCTTAGACGTTGCTTTTTGTATTTTTTGGCCGCTCATAAATTTATCAGTGACACTGCTTTGGTGGAAATTTACGCAGAAAGATATTTATTGGGATACGAAGATGAATCTCTTATTTTCGGATATCCTTGAGGAATACAAAAAAGCTTCGGCCGGAAAATTGATTTATCACGTTGTTTTCGAATAGAAAAATACTTTTTTATAGAATGAATATTAAAAAAAAATCATTTTAAATCAGACAGGAATTTTATAATAGAGCTGATTTATTTATTAAACATAAATACAAGTTTTTCAGATAGGTGGCGTGATGCGTAGTAATGGAAATGTATCTACAGATTGTCTCTTTTATCGTTTTCTAACCTTAATTTATTCCAATCCGTAACAGATACGAAAAAATGGTGAACTGATATGGAGAAGTTTATATTTGTTGAAAAAAGTTCGACAGGAACTTTTTTTTAAATTTATTATATATATAATTCATTTGAATATTATAATAAATCTTATTTTACAAAAACTTTCGAATACACGATCAAAATTAAATGAAAGGGAGCGAGCAAAATATTTCAAAATAATTATACAGATCTCGGCAAAAGTCCGGGACCGGACAAATATCGAAGAAAATATAAATTTTTTGGAAAATCGATTTTAAAACATCTGCAATTCTCTCTAAATTTCAAACTAATGATCTTGGCATAGTTGTTGTAAGAGACTAAATAGATTACGTTTTAAGCCTTCAGAAAATATAGGGTTTTGCTATCCTATATACCGAGTGGTTAAAAAGATATAGCCACCCTCACAGAAAAATCACTATACACTTAGAGACGTAGCAAAAAAACAAAAAAGTTTCAAGTTATGCTGAAGATTGGCTTAATTTTTATTATTTGGACCATCAAAATACAACATGAATAAAAATGGAACTAACAACTAAAAGTGATAAACTTTTTGTTATTTCATAAAATGTAAAATTTGTGGTAGGTATAAAAAGATTTATCACAAAGTTTATATTTTCTTCGATATTTGTCCGGTCCCGGACTTTTGCCGAACTCTGTATATAAAAAAGCATAATAAACAGAAAAAGCTCATACAAAAAAAAAATACACAACACACCTTACATCATTATATTTACTCTAATGAAAATTATGTATTACTTAATTAAAATTATTAAATTTAAATGCAAAGGTTTCAGTTTAAAAATAATTCAAATAAATTATAAAATTCCAGATTAGAGGAATCGGGAAATAAAACTAATGCTATTCTCAATTTGGTCACTTATGGGTTGTCAATTTTGAAGAAACCTGTATTGTGTTCCCCGTTAGCCATTTATTTACTCTATTGAAAAATAAAATGAATAAATAGATAGTTTTTTTTTCAAATTTAAATATTTTAATAAAAAAAATGTTGCTTTTATTGACTATGTCATATAAATATATTTTCTAGTACTATTTCTATATATTTTTTTATATTATTTATTCTAATTTTAGTTTGAATAACAACCAAGAAAATTTTAAAGATAAAAATGCTGTGATAATTATATTTAAAAAAAATTTGTTATACTTATCCAAAATATTTTAAATATATTTTCTAGTTTAAATACCTTCCTATATTTTTAAAATCATTCACAATCACTTTTTCCATCTTACTTACTTCCACTGAACACAATTTTAAGAGTAGACACAAGATCACAATATTACATAGTCAGAGTACTGAACCAAACTAAACGTTTAAAAAAATTTAATACAACCGTTAGATCCTCAATAGAAAACTTGTTTATTTTTCATGGTTGATAAATAAGAATCATCCCGCTTCGGGACAAAAGCGTGGACAGTGGTCAGTAGTTGTAAAACTGGTCCAGTGAGTACGGAGGATGCAGTCTTCTGGACCATCTGCTAGCGATGATGTGCAGGAGAGAGCGTCTAACTAACACCTGAAGAACTGGTTTTTTTAGTAACGGATTTTTTTAATAAATACGCGACGATTCTATTGTGGCTGTAGAAAAATCAATAGAGGACCTAATCTTTAATAAGTACCTAATGTGAATGTTATTGAAAAAGATTGAAGATTGAGGAAACAGAAAGATGATTTTTGCGATCTTTACCATACAACATAAAATACAATAATTCCAACTTAAAATTGTTTTAATATAAGAGATTTTTTTGTAGTTGAAAAAATTCATTTTTAAACTTTGAAAAGTTCACCAGCACTTCCGGAAGAAGAAGTAAGTATCTCGAGCCGAAGTGGCGTCTTCCATATGCTACTGTTATGCTATGTCTGTCATTCTATTAGATTTTTCCAAGCCTCAGGCACTATAGATCAATCTCTTCTTTGTGCCAAACTCAAATACTATCGATTTGATGAGACTTCCTCACCATTTTTTAACTGTTATTTATCAAATCGTTATCAAAAAGTAAGTATTAATAATAATACTTCAAAATTTACATCAATCCCTTCAGGTGTACCCCAAGGCACTGTCCTCGGGCCTCTTCTTTTCCCATTTTATATTTCTGATTTTTTTAAGTCATTGAATAATTTAAAATTACATTCAGTTGCAGACTGCATATTTTTCATTCGAACCTCATTTTGGAAATTTGGCTACTCAAATAAGTAATAAAATCGGGACTTAGATGCTATTTATGTCTATGCATCTAATCGTAACCTGAAACTTAATGCTTAAAAATGTAATTCACTGTTATATTGTTCCAAGAAATGTTGAAACTAGAAATTTGCAGGTTTTGTTTTAAAAGTGAATTATCCCAATATTTTCACAGATAAGAAAATCTCTGCTTTACCTTTTTGTAAAAACGCCTTTTAACGTTTACTAACAAAAATATCCAAATTGTCGTTGAAAATGTACCTAACACGTAGGGTTCCGCAAGGATCCATCTTAGGTCCTTTGCTATTTTCCCTATACACCTCCCAATTTCCAAGTTACCTAAAATGTATGAAGGCTCACTATTACGCGGACGACACAGAGTTGTATATGGATTTTAATGAACCAGAAGTTGAAGACGCTTGTTTGAAAATTAACAAAGAACTTGAAACTATAATAAAGATTTCAAATAAATTCTGCCTAAGTATAAATTCTTCAAAATCGAAAGTCCATGCTATTTAGTCGTAGAATTAAGAAAGATAGAATCAAAAGTAAAATACACTTGAAAATTAATAACGATAGTTTAATTTTATCCATTTGTGAAAAAAATCCTGGACTCGTTTTAGATGACTCTTTAACATTTTCCTCCCATATTTCATCAATAATTCAGAAAGCATTTTGCAATTTAAAACTCTTATTTTCACACAGACAATTATTTAATAAAACGACCAGAATTATTATGCTCTGTGATAGCCTGGTGCTCTCACAGTTTAACCATTGTGATGTAATGTAATGTGATGTAATGGACAGGCCCTTATACAACTAGATCAAAATCGATTACAGCGAATTCAAAATATGTGTGTTCGTTTTATTTGTGGCATCAGACGTCGAAATCCAACCTCCAGGCATCTTGCAGACCTTGGCTGGCTGAATATGAAAAATAGACGTATTCTTCATGGTTCAGTAGGTATCTATTTCACAAAGTTATGTTAACCAAAACTCCTTATTACCTATCGAAAAAAATTAAAAAGAGATCAGAAGTACACATTGTAAATGTGAGATTTAAAAATAAAATTAGTATGCCGAAACATAAAAACACGTTATTTCGATCTAGCTTCTCACATAACACTGCTAATCTGTACAACATGATCCCTGAAGTCTACAAAACGGTAACTATTTCTCGATTTAAACTCAATCTTGAGAAGTCTCTCCTTAATAGCATAACATTGAAATTCTAAATCTAAGCAGATAAAACTGGCCTTATTCATTTTAATATTTACAAAATTAGTTTAGGTACTCAACTTTTGTTTTGTAAGACATTAATCTTTAGTTTTGCGGTTGCGTGGAAGAGCGCTACTTAGCTGGTGCTTCTCAGATGAGAACATCATCTGAGAGCGAACGTCGCCTTTGCTTGTACTGTATTTTTATAGCTTAGCAATAAAGTAATTTATTATTATTATTACTTAAACATTTCTATTAATATCTTCTGTAGGTATGTTCCTTGTGGTGTAATCATGAACCTTTTTTGTCAATTATTTTGGAAAATTGAACCAAAATAAAAAATAATGAACAATAAGAATAATTTCTATTTACAAACAAAATCTTTTCAACACCCACTGTAACTACTTTACGAAAATATCCGCACGTCACAAATATATTTTTTGAGTTTTCGGTATCGAGACCATGGAACAAGTAATCCATTTAGTATGAGAAAATTGGTGGAAAAGCTGATCATGCAAAACAACTCCGTCGAACTGGAGTTTGCTGTCGGTGTCGCTACTTGTTCGACTAGAGATTTAGTCGACGGTCGGATCCGACAAATCTTCACACTACGTCAAATCGGAACAAGAACGAAGCGATCCCATTTCGTAAATATCCTACTAATATTCTTCCAGTTTAGGTCATCCATTATATGGGGCAATTAAATTTCGATCCTAGCCGAGATGAGTTAAAAAATGTTTTATATGCTAAATACGTTTCCATTGAAAAATCAATTAGCCGGGATCTCATACAAAATTTTCCTCAACAGTTCAAATATTTCGTGGCAACACTGGTGCTTCATGTAGGTATGTTTTTCCGATAAGAATTCACTGATGTAGTGGACGTAATATTTTTAATGCAGCTATCTAATCGTATCTATATCCCCTTTATGTTATATTGCGGACTAGGACGGTATCGTATCGAATTACAGTCGAACAAAGAGCCGACAACTTTAAGTTCGCACAATATTTATTATGGCAAGTATACCTGAAGATCCAAACTTTGGTACCTGCTTTCGTCTTCTACACAGTTCCCCTCAGTCCTACTTTTTGGAGGAATCTTAGGATATCCGTAGGATTAAGTAATTAGTTTACTCAAGACTTCCCGTTCTATCCAGCACACAGCACATCCTTCAAGTAAGTCAATGGAGGATTCTTCTGCACTAGTTTAAGCTTTTTGAGGAGCCCATTGAGGAGGTAAAGTCGTATTATCTCCTTCTAGTTTACAAGGAGTATTTTTATTGTTTTAGCACTGCTGGATCTTTTCAGTGGTCCGATTTTTGCTTTTCTTGGCTTCTCTCAGCAAGGGCGTTCTAAAGGAAATGACCAACATAACCATAAAGATTTATTATTAAAATAGTTATTTCAAGAATTGTGAAAAATTTTAGCAAAAAAATTCAATGAATATTGATTTTTTTGCATCCAAGAGGGGGGCAGCTACCCCCTGTCCCTCGCCTCACTGGGTATGCCCATGTCTCTGAGTACCCATTGCTCAATGCGCTTTTCGCTGATAATTTTCACCGTTATATTTGGTTTTGTGGGAATATACGAAATATAAATGCTTAAATATATTTTTTTAATAAAATAAATAAATAGTAGTAGTATGTTGTCAATTAGAACGCACGCCACTGTTTGTTTCATCCGGGACCAGAAATATTGCCTCTAGCCACCAGCTCGTTCGAAGCCGGCCGACTTCATCCTCTTTCTCTAAAGAGGATACAGCAAGCAGGGTACGGGATCCCTTGCGATTATTATCCTTAACGAAGGCCATTTTATGGGCGGAGTTTTGAAAGAGACCAGCCCAGGAACAACTTCCCCTACTTTCCTTTTTCTAACTCTTGCGGTAGTAGCTGGCGACTCTCACGGAGAAAAAACGAATAAAAGCTTGTTTAAAAATTTTTGCTTTGGCTACCGCGAGATAGATGGCGATAATATGGTAAAAATGAGAAAAATAGGAAGTTTTTTTAGGAAAGATGAGCGGCGGTTTTTACGGTTGAATATAAAGGCGAAAGAAAAGAAGGGGATGGTTGTTGTTTGGGAATAACCTACCCACCAATGAAGAAGTTTTTTGTTATACATTTGAGATAATAAATTATGTTTTTCCACTACTAGCTGTGAAGTTGGCAATTATTGCTTCTTCTAGCCAACTGATAAAGTTGAATTTCTCTTTTGGTGGTTAATAATTTTTTCTATTATTAACCTATGTCAATAATGGATATATTCAAATATTTTGAGAATTCAGGGATAGTAGTTCAACAAAACCTTGTACAACATAATTTTGTATACCAAGGAGATTGTTTTTAACATATTTGCTGCTTGAAATTACCTATCAAGATAGAATTATTTGAAAAAAAGTGACATAAGTTTAAAATTCGCGCTCAACCAAAAATGACTGATGACATAACGAGTACGTTCATAATACTTATATGGAAAACTGACAGTGTACTTGTCAGTCAGACGACGGAGTGAACGCTTCTCGTGGTGCGTTTGTGAATTATTTTTAATTTTTGTCTTAAATTTGGCTAGTAGTGGAAAAATTGTATATACACCTTGGTAGGGAAGACATTTATAAGCCTCGCACCTTATTCCACAAAGCCCCTCGTGGAATAATTTTGGTGCTCGGTCAATAATAATAGTTTACACCACATTGGTGTATATTTACGTACATAGACGACAACAATATTCCAAATTACTTTAGAAACCATCTCTATTCATCTAATTTATATATTTACAGGATTCCTATTAAAGAATCATCTGTTTTGACGAGGCTATCATTCGAAAAATATGCCAGAAAAATAAATGACTTGTCTATAAATAGACAGCGGCAATCTCTACGTTTAAAACTCGCGCTTGCAGAGGCAGCTTGTAATGCGCACGCCCACGTCACGTCCACATTAATCAAAATGGTGACTATGCAGAAGTAAAGCATTTTCTGTGTATATTTGTTGTTAAAGTGTAACGTGCATTCCGACGGGAATGCGAAATTGATCCTCCAGGTCATCAAAGCATTCTACAATTCAAGCCAACAGGCGTACTTGATAAAGGTAAAAGCACCAGAAGCCAACGAGTGTCAGAGGCAACAGTGGATGTGGTAAGATAATGTTTTGTGTGTTTGCCACATTAATCCAACAGTCAAGCTGGTCGTGCACTTATTCCGCAGCAAAATGTGTGGAGAGTTTTGCGGATGCGATTACTATTCAAACCATACTGTATACTTATTAGTTAGCAAGATATAAATTTGTGAGAGCATTTATAATGGAGTGTATTTTTAACTATTTCTATATTTAATCCCAACTATATTTCTTTTTGCCCAAAATTTACATGAAAATATATCAAAATAAATATACGGAAATTATGAAAATCAACGTAAAAACTATTTTGATACAGAACGCAGCCATTCTAAACGAATGCAATCACAAGATCAATGGCGAACTGTAATTAATATGCGGTGTGGGTATACATATCCATAAAACAACATTATAGAGTGGAAAGCGGATTCGGTGGCGAATTTATGTATTGAAAACAATGAGAACAACGGCAATAGTGATACTATTAGATCTGGTTGTGTGCCGATTAGCAGCTCTGCCCGGTCCGGCTATGTCCGTCGCCATTCAAGAGATTTTCAGCTATATATGTTCGTTATTGCTTCATCTAACTATTGTCATTATCCTAACAGTTTTAAAGTTGCCTACAACTGTTTTATTTTATGTCAAAATATGGGAAATTGCCACTTAATACAATATGGGGAGGAAAATATTATCTATAGTTAGGAAAATTGGATTGTTATAGTCGTGAAGTACCTAGCTTGTTATATCATTTTTTTTTCGGGCCGAGATGGGAAACTCATGTTCGACTGGGTCCTCAACCAGTACCCAGACAGTGTTGGACTCATCCCCAACGGAGATGCCTACCAACCAAACCCACCTCAAACTCGCCGTTACTCCCGCCTTGGAATCACTACCCTAGCATATGTCAAGACGGGCGGCGGTCCCTCACACACTCTCCATCATCTTCTTCCCTCTATCACTCCTACCATAGCGAGTCCTTCTCTTCCCCTAATCATGCTCTCTACCACGCCACTCATCTCCATCCATTCCTCCTCGCCCCTCAACATAATCTCCACCATATTTTCCTAATACACCACCTCTCCCAGTTTATTTTCTAATTTTTCCAAAACTTCCTCATTCTGCCAACACCTAAACACATGTCCCATATCATCCCCCACTTCACATCTCTCGCACACTCCAGTTTCTCTTTTCCCAATCTTGTGGAGGTAACCCACTCTTGACCCATGCCCTGTGAGCACCTGCGTCAAGAAGTAGTTCACCTCTCCAAATTTCCGGTTCACCCAATTTCTCCTGCTCCCAATCGCTCCTTTCAGCGCGCCCTCATACTCATCCCACCTTCTCTCCATTTCCTCATCCATCCATTCCTGCAGTTCCTCTCTGCTC